>JANHGL010002698.1:48496-59793 GCA_024611195.1 Ceyx melanurus | reverse complement strand
TGAGAGGGGCTGGAATCCATGGGTACCCAGAGCTGAGTGTCAGGAGGAGGGGCAGCCTCTGCTCACTGTGCCCTGGGCTGGGACAAGGGCAATGGCTGGAGCTGGAGCACAGGAGGTGCCACCTCAACATCAGGAGGAACTTCTGCACTGGGAGGGTGCCAGAGCCTGGCAGGGGCTCCCCAGAGAGGTTGTGGAGTCTCCTCTGGAGATTTTCCAGCCCTCAGAATGAGATTCTATTCCATGGCCCTGCTCTGGCAGGGGTTTGGACTCCAAAATCTCCATGGTCCCTCCCAACCCCTGCCAGCCTGTGATCAACATCCATCACAGAACCATGAAACAGAAGAGGTTCACCAAGCTGCGGGCACTACAGCCAACAACTTCTCCCTAGCAAAAAAAAAAAAGAGGGCTCAGGAGAGGATCAGAGCAAGGCCAGGGCTGCTCCCTTACCTGTTTTGACACAGTACACTTGGTAGGAGGGGAACCACTCTCCGTACTGGCAGGTGATGTACTTGTAGTCGTTGGTGAGGGTGTAGCCAGGGTCACAGTAGAACTCCACCACGGTGCCGTGGTTGTAGCGCTCGCAAGGCCGCGGGTGGCAGATGTAGTCCCCATGACTCACCATCGGAGGTAGAGGGCACACTTGGGCACAGGAACGAGGAGAAAAGGAGCAAGAGGTGAGTGGCAGCCACCACTGCTGGGCAGCCTCAGTTTCCCTGCAGTCTGGGCTTTGCCTCAGTGGTACCAAACCACTGCTGCTGGGAAGCTGCTTTGGGCTCTGGCAGCAGGGAGCTGCTGTCACCTGCTGCTTCCAGGGCTTGAGAGATGGGGTCTGGGAAACTTCCCATCCTCTGGGGGAAAGGGATGGGGAGAGGAAGACAACGGGGACACATTTGCCTATAAGATGGCTATATGGGGATGCAGAGAGTCAAAGATAATCTTTCTCCTTATAAAGCACCTCCGATTCAGCTGTAACGTCTTGTTCTCTGTTTCATGACCATAATTAAATGTTTTTATGCACTAACTTAATTCCTAAATACTGACTTGAAAATAGAAGTTCGCCATCAAGGGTGCTGCAAGAGATGCACCACACACAAAGCTGCTTAAGCACTTACAAGCTGTACCACTGGAATATTCTGAAGTTAAGCTGAAGTTCTACCAGTGTTATTTGTGTTTTATTATCTCTGAACAGCCCCACTGATCTCAGTGGGGCTGCTCGTGGAGTGAGGTCTTAAATACTACAGAGCCTGAGCCCGTGTTAATTAAGTAGAGTGGTTTACATAAAGTTAGGTAAATAAGAGATAATTGCAATATAAACATGTGGAACTTTTCTTGTAGGCCTTGGAAGGAAAAGAAATGTCCTCTGCCATGACTGGGCTGATGGAGCTCCATGGAGAACCAAGAGAGGAAGCAGCAGCAGCAGCAGCAGGGAAAGCAGCTCACAAGCAGGATTTTTATGAGAGAAGAAACTTTTCCACTGAGTAAGAGTTAGTCGATTACTATTTTCTTAAGTGCTTCTAACACAGAGGCAAGAAAAACCCCTACAAAGTGTAAAGATGTCTCAAATGGCTAGATACTGACCCAAAAAGGGCTTAAATTACTGGATGGCTTGTTTTATTTCCCACAGAGGCACTAACTGACTGCCTCAGTGCCCCATCTACAGGCTGTTCCCTTCTCTTCATGCCTCCCTCATGCAGGCAAGACCTACTGCATTGATTTAAATAAGGAAAATGCCAGCTCTCAGAAGGAGAATCTTCCCAGAAATTACAATTCAGCTATTTCTCTCTCTGAATCTTGTTACATGAATAATGCATGTGATAAAAAAAAAGGAAAATACACAAGATATTAAATGAATCTTCAAGAGAGGCTGATTACAATGTGCAGCAACGTCTATTCCCCAGCCCCTGGAGATGTGGTTTTGTTTGCATTTTCACTGGCAAGGCTTAATAATAACTCGAAATCAGAGCAAGATGTTCAGAGAAAAATTCACATCCTCAATACTCTGCAAACTCCCTCAAGTCTCCAGGCCCACAAGAAAGAGGAATGTTTTACTGGGCAGTCAACTCAAGACTGAAAACTATTTTCTTAAGACTAGAGCACAGGGGTCAGACTGAAATAGTAAGAAAGCACCTTTTGTTCCTGTTGAAAGCAACAATTCTGGCCTGCCAGACCTGGTATATTTTTATTATCTGCTCTCAGAGCATGAGAACAAAGGAAGACAGCAATTTAAGCTTCTTTACAAATGAGTTTTGCCAAGCTGTGGCAGGCTGCAAGAGATTTGGAGATGTCCAACACCTTTCTAGCAAGTAGAGCACATCTGTCCTGCCCTGAGTTGAGCAGGACAAGAAAGAGGTTGTATTTGTGGGGAGAAGTGAACAGGACAGGTGACCCTAAACTGCCCAACAGGAGATTCCATCCCATATATTCCTCAGTATAAAGCTGAGGGATCACAAGGGTCAAGTCTTCTTCAATGGCCAGACTCTGTTCTGCCTTTGATCCCAATCTGTGTGTTCCTGAATCTAGTTCCAGAATCCAGCCCCTGACTGCCTCCCATCTCCTGCTGAGTCCAGTCTGGCACTTCCCCAGTGCCTGCCCACAGCATCAGTGATGGTGTCACTGCCATCACAGGGGTTGGGTTTGCAGTGGGGTTTGTATGTATTTGTATATATTCCATTTTTCCACTGGATAAGTGTATGATAAAATGACACGGACGTGCCAGATAAAATATGGAGGAGGCAAACCTGCCCACTGAAGTTTCCCAGGAAAGTTAGAATTCCAGCATTCCTAGTGCTCAGCCCTGATTGGAAATGACAGGCTGTGGACTTCAGGCAAATGCATCAAACTCCCAGAATGAAAACAGCCACAAGCTGATTAAAATAAAGACGTGTCTGACAAGTACATTTTCACTGTCAAAGCCAACAGCATTATGAACAATAAATCATAGAAACAAGTGAACTCTATTTCAGGAAGCTCTCACAGCTTAAATAAAAGCCTTGGTGTCATTCTTAACCACGACACCAAATCTTTACTACCAATAGCTTTCAGCATCTTCATGATGCATAAATTACAATATCCAGCATGGATAATCCTGGATATGCCCTGACTACCAACATTAGAAGACCACATGCATGTATCCTTAACTTTGGAGCCTGTCAGACCCATGGATGTGATGCAAGCAGTGTCCTGCAGCCCATGATCCTGGCTTTCCAGATCCATCTTTGTAGAGATTGGCCACAGACTGTAAGGAGACTTGCAGGAACTTTACAGTTTCTCAGCTGAAAAGCTGAATCGTTCATCAAAAAGAAAGAGTAAGTGTGTTTATGAGGCAAATAAATCCCTTCCAGAGTGCTCGAGATGCCTCTTACCCAGGGAAGTTGAAGGGAGGTTATTTCTGATTTGATTCCATGGGCTCCCCTGCTGGCTCTGAGGAGCTGCTGGAGCTGAGACCAGCCATGTGCTCTCCTCTAAGACCAGCCATGTGCTCTCCTCTAAGACCAGCCATGTGCTTTCTGCTCCCACCAGCATTCATGACAGATGAACACTCTGGGGAAGAGCTCTCACCCTGGGCAGTCAAGCTTTGTTTTACCAAGGCTGTCACGTCCTGGCTGGGAGTGGAGGCAGAGGCAGGTCTGCCAAAGGCACAGCAGCCACATCCATCCCCCGGAGCAGGGTGACAGCCAGGGTGAGGCAAGGCACTGAAGGAATAAATGGGCTTCACCCAGTCATTTTTCCTAGATATTATGGTCAAGAAGCTTTTTAAACTCTGACCAGGGGGTGCTGCCACAATTCTGCACTGTTGACACTGGAGATGTTGGAGGGAAGGTTTTTTGGCATTAGCATATTCTCAATTAACATCGATGGCACAGAGGAAAGATGTCACTTCACTTTTTAAAAGCCACTGGTAGAGAGAGAACAGTGGAGTTACAGATAATTACAGTGCTTAAAGCCTTCTTTTTAGTCAATCAGTTCAATGAGGAGTTGATTCAGTCTTTGGTCAAAGTAGGCAGGAGGTAAATTATTCAGGTTTTGCCCAGCTTTTGGACAAGAGCCAAAAAAATAAAAGCAAAACTGTCTTGAAATGCAGGGCACTTAGAAAAAAGGGGCAGGAATAAGCAAGAAGTTAATTTTCCACCTTTGATTTTTCATAGTGTTTTCCCTAGTTACTAGTCTGCCTTTCAGACAGGACATTGGTCCAAACAGATGCTTGGCTGTGTTGGATCTGAAAACTCATTTTTTATACAGGAACAGAGAAGATGATGTTTGTACCTTGTCCTGCTTCTTGATGAATACAGTGCTATTAAATCTTGGTTCAACAAATGGTGCCAGCAAAGGCAGGATAAGTGCATTTTACAGCTGCACTGGAACAGGGGAGAAAAACTTTGAGGCCATTGAAGGCTTTGAGGAACTTTTCCGATTACTCCTTCCCACAGCAAAACAAACCCAGAGTAACAGAGTTCAGTGAGCACTCAGATATAAAGCAGCTCCATCCTGAAGCAGACATGCCTTAAATTAATAAACATAAAAAGCATTAATTTTATTATATCAACTATTTCTTATTTATTTTATTATATAAATTAGATTTATTTTATTATATCAACTCCAAAGCTGCCAGCAAATTTATTTCCGAAAGCCTGCAAGAAGAATCCTTAAAAATATTGTGTTCTTAGCCAATAATATCCAGATTATAACAACAATAATCTCCAGACTCTCTTCCATTTTACCCTTTCTCAACCACCCAACCTTCACAATGCTACTTAGATTTTTTTCTTCTGAAGACACCTAACAGTTAAACCACTTCTTGACCATTCAGCAAGTCAGTGCTCAGTCAAGTAGGAACAAACCCCAGGTCTCCTGGCTCCAAGCTGCTGACTCTGCCTCCCCTCACCCCTGGGTAATTCTGCACCAGCTTCAATGTGCACACAGTGAGAAGCACTTTGCACCTTCCACAGAGTGTGAAATGAATGGAATAATTAGTTTTTTAATCAAAAGCTACTCCTCTTGTCTAGCTTTGACAAACACCATCTTGGTGAAAATTGCTATCACTGATAGCAGCTGCCTGAGCCTAAATGAAACAGCATCAAACTAGTTTCAAGCCTATTTTAATAATAGTTTAACATTAGCTGGTTCCTAAATGGGAACAGAAGGTGATTTACAATCACTTATTGTACACAGAGCTTGCTCGTTACTGGAGTTACAAATTACAAACTGCAGTTCCAGTCTGCTGGGCTCCTACAGGAACATCAAACCAAATTAACACTCCTTCTCAACAATCCTGCCTTGCCCTGCACAGCAACCTGTGCAACATTGATCTTCAGTTGCACAACAGAGCAGATACAGAATGAAACACACCTCCAGTGATCTTTTCCCTATGAATTATAAGCTAAAAAACTGCAATTTTCTTTAAGCTAAATAAAATTGATGATGAGTTTGCAGCAATAGGGAGCTAGGAGGTTATTTTTTTTAGCAAAAGGCTTGTAATTATCTTTAAGAAAATATTTATATTCATTATTCACTGCAGTCTTGTTTACAGCAGATAATTTCTGCTTTCTTCATTACTTGCTTCTAGCTTTATGTAATGTTTTCCTCACAAATAGTTGACTTTGTGATCAATAATGGTCTTTTTAGGACTTTTAGAAGCAGATGGTAGGACTGCATAGAAACTTAACAGGAAAGAATCAGAGAGCTTCAAAATAAAGCCAAGGCTTGGGCATTCCACAGGTATTAAAGGATAACCCAGCCCTGGAAAAAGTCAAAGTGCTTAGAAGTGGAATGGATGTGGAGGAAGCTGGCAAAGAAAAACAAAGAGATAAAAGCACCCAAGAGGGATGTCTGAAGAAGCCAGTGCTCACTGTGAGATGGACATGCCAATGGGTTTATGTTGGTTTAAATCCTTTTTTCCTTTAACTGCTCTTTCCTCTTTGTTTACAGGCAGGGATCCCTGGAGCCTGTGTGCAGTCATGTACACCAATCATCAGGGATTGAGGGAGAGAAGGAATGCTGGAAGAGACAAACTTATTCCAGGATTTAAGGATAAGAAAACCAAGTTTATGGTACCTGGGAGAAGGAAAAGCACAAGGTCCCATTCCCAATGAAGTGCTTCTGGGAAAAAAAAAGCAGGAAAACCATCAGGTCACCTTGGCACAAACCAGATTACAAGGCTAGGAAGGTGTGGAAGACCAGTGGTTATTTCTGATTAGTTATCAAGTGCCTGCCTACACTGCTGGGTGAAACTGCCACCCCTGAAATCCTGATTTTTATCCCTGGAAGTGAACAAAAATATGGAGCAAATAGACTTCCTAATGCACAGAGTCTGTGGCTTCAGGTCCTTCCATTTGCAGCAGATTTCTGTGATTGCAGTGTGTGGCCAGATTTAATGAACACAGAGCTATTGGATTTCAAGGCAGACAATGCAGTGTGCTTTGCCTTCCTCAGGAGCCCTGCCAGATGCAGTTAAAGATTCAGATTCTAAAACAGCCCTCGGGGAGAAATTGTGTCTGCTCTCCCCCACCTCATCCTCAGCATATTTAAAGCACCATGGAGGAAAAAAAAAAAAAATGACAAGTTATCTGGCAGCTAACGTGGAACTCCAGGGCAGAAATAATGGCTCCATAAAAAAGTTGGGATGTCTGGCTGATTGTGGAAATGCTAAGGAGTTTCTGAAAGGTACACAGGTGATAGAGCAGGTGTAAAGCAGTGATTTACTGTCACAGTCCTGTGCAGCAAGCAGGAACAGAAGACATAAAAGAAACAGATTACAAGTTGTTCTGTTGCTTTCCTGAAACACTGTGAACAGTTGAAGCCAAGATCAAGGAGGATTTCTGCCATGCAAAAAAAGGTCTGAGAAACAGAATGGTATTTATCTTCTTCAAACAGTGTCTTCAACGTGCAGACTGTTCTCTAAACCCCCCCATCCCTCATAACAAGAGCTGTAAAAAGCCAATTTTGCATATCAGCCTGTCTGGAAATGGACTCTGCTTTCCTTGCTGTTTCATTTTGCAATACACCTGCTGGAGTTAAGAGCCTGGCTTCTTATTAAGTAGCATGTTCCCAGCAGAACGTGCTCTGGCTGCCTAGTACTGCATGTCACTGTGCTCTTCTCTAATGCAATTCCTTTCCACACCTCTCTTCAGCTGTGGGGAAAAGGGTACAGGTGAATTTCAGGCACAAAAATTCAGATATCCCACTATAAGCAGCTCCTTAAAGTGCTCCATTTCCATACTCTTGCAGGGTGGCTGGATAGATAAAATCTCTGCTTTCTATCTAAAACTATCCTTTTAGACATCATCATACCTGAGTTCTATGACTCCATAACCCCCAGGGTGACACTCTCAGCTTATTTCATCCCTCAAGGCATCACCTATGGAAATGTGTTGGCCAAGTAAAGGTACCCACAAATATTGTTGGTTGCTGCTACTTGAGCACAGCTTGACAACTGCTGCTTGTTCCTGAGCTGCAGAAGTACTGCTGTAGGCAGTGAATCTATTCTGAAATGCCAGCCTAGGCAGAGATATTAAACCAAGGCTAATCAATCAATATTAAACCAAGGCTATCAATGCTGCATTAACATTAACTCGGTTAACTCGGCAGATGAGCAATATGGAATTTATTCTCCCTCCTGCCTGCAAGGAGGTGTAAACAATGAAGAGAATCCTGGTATCTACCTCTCTTAATTTCTTAATAGCTCAGTGTTTCACAACTTGCTTGCACTGCCACCCTGTGCTGCCTCTGCAGGGTTTTTATCTGCTGGAGATCTGCTGCATCAACATTATCTTCCCCGAGGACAAGCATCATGGGATTTATGCAAAGCCTTCTCAATGTCAACAAGGAAACACTGAGAGAAACCCATTCATTCCAGAGTTCAATATCTCTGCCTTGCTTGCTTTGACTCCTGAACATAAACTGATTACAGCCTGATTTGGATCTTATTTTTTTTCTCAGTGTATGGCTGGGTATTCCATCAAGAAATTAAAACTGAGCATAGCTCAGCATCAGTCATTGTCTGGTATAAAAAGAACATTGTTGTTATAAAAGAATGAAGATTTTTGAATGTTTCCTTCAGAGTAGCCTGTGTGTCACTGCTTAGAAAGCTTCAGACACTTTGGAAATATTAAGTGGCTACAGCATTTCACATGTAAAATAATCTCTTCTTGTGCTCTTTCAGGCTCTTTACTTTCCAGGTTCTGTGTCAGAATTAGAAGCCCCCCTCTCTGAGTGTCTGTGCTCAGGTCTGGTCTGTATTCTTGCCTGGTTTTTTTCAGAATTTTATTTTTAATTTGTAGCATATTTTGCTCATTTTTATTTCCATATTATTAAGCCCCCCTTTTATACTTCAGAAATTCCCTGGTGCTCCAAATAAGGGTTTTTTTGGGGGTTCCCTTGCATTTCTTCTGGTTTTGTTGTTCACTTCTTTTAATTCCTTCATTCTCCTATCCTCCTTCCATAGTTTCTGTAATTTTCTGGATCCATTCTGTAATTGGTGGTTGCTTAGAATCATATCCTTTCACCTCCACCCACAATGAGGTGCTTTTTATATAGCAATCTGTTTTTACTCTCTTCTAATCATCAACCCTCCCCTTTGAAATCTATTCCTCACATTTACTTCGTTTTCATTTTGAATCTCCCTGCAAAAATGTGAATTATTTTCTATTTTTCATTCTCTTAAGCTTACCCTCACCTGAAGAGCCTGTGGATCCCTGTACAGAGTGGGGGTTTTGTGTTGCAGCACATCTGATCCCCTGCAGCACCAGCTGGGATGATGCTGAACCCAGACATCCCAGGTAACATGATGGTGTCTGTTTGCAGATTCAATCAGCCTGTTTTCCCTTCTGCTCTCAGACACATAGCTGGGAATTCCCAGTGACACCATCCTCACAACTGCTTTTTATTCTACCATTAGCACTGTCATCAAATCCCTCTCTGCCTGCCTTCCCCCCAAAGCTCTTTAGAACTGTTCCTTACATCTTCTTGGAAATCTTCCAAAGGGCATGAAAGATGAAAATGGAGAGTGCAGATGGCAAGGTTTGTCATTATGTACAGATCACACTCCCAAAGAACAGGCTTTTTTGGGTTTTAATTTATCCAAATCCTGTGTATTTATTCACATTGAAGTGTTATGTCAAATAAACATTTCCTGGTTCTCTGTGTTTCACTTCACACAGTTCCATACTGGTATGTTTTTAAGTGCTTGCTCCCATCCATGTTTTTTGGAAGCCATCTGATTTTACAATTCATATTTATACCCCATGTGGTAATCTTCAATTTAAGGGGTTTTCCATCTATCTTTTGTATATCTGATCCTACAGAAGGAACTGCTACCTTACATCAATTTCTACAGATGGATGATTAACCCCAAATGGATAATTTAAATATAATAGTAATTTTAAATTTCCTTAGATTTTCATATATCCTTGCAGGCAACTAGTGTTTTCGAGGTTTTCAATACAAAGAAGTTTAAAATATTTCTGCATAATTATGGAATCCCGGGAGGAAAAAAAAAATAGTTAAAGAAACTTAAGGATTACACTGAAGATGTATATTCAGGAGTTAAAGGAGCTGAAAATGCAGTGTTAAGATACTTCATTTTATCCTCTAAACGACTCCCATTTTGTAGCACTTGGCAAAGCAACACCACTTCTTTCCCTGTCACTCAGATACAGCTCAACCATTTCAGCTGAAGCTCCCCAAATGCTTCAGCTTGAAGCAGACACTCCACAATCAATCCAAATGCTTTCAGATTGGCAAAGGTACAAGCACTGAAGAGGATCTCGTCCCAGTAAATGCTTGGCAGTGTGAGCTAGAGGCATCCTTCTCTTCCTCAACTGCAACAACTTCCCTCAGCAGCTGCAAGCAGCTGTTCCTCAGAAGCTGCTGCAAAACTCTGCAGGTTTGGCTACACTCCAGTTCCAGGTAACACAGATTTTATGCACTGCTGTGAGAAAGCTCCAGCAATTACAATTAACAGAAAAATCTTCTTCCCCATCAGCAAAAATGAGCCTGTTGCCAGAGGGTGGAAGGAAGCCCTGTGCTTGGCAACGTTGAGTGTGGATTGAGCATTAGGAAGCAAGCTGTATGATGGCAGCTGAGTGGTCCCTGGTGTAGCTTCTTCTTTCAGTGGAGCTACAAACCCTTAATTTAGAATTTATTTGGCCTCACAAAGAGGGAGAAATTCACGAGATTGACATAGAGCATTTATGTGATTATACACATATTTAAGAAATTACTTCTGTGAAGGCTTCAAGAATATCTATCAAAAGAAGAAGCTGTAAGCAGCACTGTTTATAGCAGAATGAATACTCTAAAATGGTTTACTATAGCATCCTAACAATCACTTGCTTTTAATCATTGCCATATATAACAGACTGAGCAGAAAATGTCATTGGAATACATTTTGAACAGCTCAAGGAAGTAAATAAATGGAATTAATTTATTATTGGCACATTTCCTCTGTGAAAAATGCTGCTTGGTGAGATTATACCTCACACGTAAAAGGAATGCTGAGAAGTGAGCCTGACATTGGCATGCAAGGTGCAGAAGAAAAAAAAAAACAGGCAGGGAGGAAGTTTTGTCCACTAATTAATAGTGGATTGTAACAGGATTCCTGGAGACTGGCACTCCTTGCAATAAATCCCTTGAACAAACCCTTTCCAACAAGGGCACCTGTTGATTTTTCCCTCTCTGGATGTAAGTGCTGAAGCATCCCTACCCCAGAGTTCCCTACAAAGGGGAGTTATCAGGGGGCACCTTCCAGTGCTGCTGCTCCCTCCTCTGCCCCAACAGCAGCAGGGCCAGCCCCAGAGCTGAGAAGAACCTGCTCTCCAGTCATTCTGCTCTGGACTTTGGTGCCTGGGATTCCCTTCACACATGCACAGATGGGATGGCAGCATCAAATCACCAAGGAAAGCTTTAACACTTAAGGAGAGCAATAAGAAAGAGATGAAAAGGGAGGCTGGATTAAATCAAAGCTCAGGAGGCCTTCCAGATGGCCTTGACCAAGCATCTGGCACACACTGACATCCAACCTGTATGGTTGGGTATCACTGGGGATGACACTTTCTGACATCTTATTTACCATGGAGAACTGTCAGGGCAGCAGTTCTTATATTGTGTTTTAAGTCATCAAGAAGAAAAGAGCTTCTCCATGAGGCCTTGAGAAGTTCAGCCTGGAGAAGAGAAGCTCCAGGGAGACCTCAGAGCACCTGCCAGTGCCTGCAGGAGCTGCTCCAGAGCCTGCAGAGGGGCTGTTCCCAAAGGCCAAGGGGCACTGGTTGAAATGAGCAAGGAGTGGATGGAGATGAGAACTG
>JANHGL010002698.1:24874-48396 GCA_024611195.1 Ceyx melanurus | reverse complement strand
CACTGGCACAGGGTGCCCAGGGAGGTGGTGGAGGCCCCATCCCTGCAGACATCCCAGGTGGGGCTGGAGGAGGCTCTAAGCATTTATTATTAATTTATTATTCCTAACAGGACCCTTTTGTTTTGTTTTTAATGTATTTTCCATGCTATAAAAAACAACAAATCCTTCCCAAAATGGCTTCTGTCGAGCTGATTTGGGATTCACATTTTATAGTGTGCTAACTAAAAATATCTATATCAAAATCATCTTGTGATGTTTTTGGCATTTTTGTATTTTGGAACTTGAACTGCCAGTTAAAAACCAAGTTCGTTTTACTATTTTGGGGCAGAATATCACTTTGTTGATGCTGTTGGCAAATTTTTGCACTGCCAGAAAGCTTAGTGTGTAGCTCAGTGACACAAGCATCACACAGGAATCCCTTCAATTGCTTTTAGTTAAATTCCCCACATAGAAAGCTTCCTTACAGACCTGAAACAGAGCAAAAATACAGTCCTTCTAGGGAATGGAATGGAGAGGGTGTATTTGGACTCAAGGTGCAGCATGAAGCTGGAGGAAGGTATCTCACAAGGTTTTGACAGTGGATGGAGCACTCCATCTTTGTTCCAAATGTACTAGATGCAAATATAAATGTATTAACAATATCCTCCCTCCCAGAACTGCAGCTACAGGCAGAGATTATTCCTTTTGGCTTGGCATTATTTACCTCTGTTTCACGCTGAGCAGGTTTTATGTTCCTAATCAATAAATTAGCTCAGTCATTTTAGTTGCAAATCCTTCTTTTAAGGTTCACTGCTATGAGAGACACCAAATATTCAAGCATGCAGCATTGTGCAGCACTGAATAATATTTGCAGCTGGCACAGCCCAAACTAAGAGGTTCTGTGGAGTAATTTTTGAGTTTATCATGGGAAGCTGCCCTTATCTACAGAAACTCTGACCATCTGCACACGGATGTGAATTCCAGAACTCCCTCAGTACTTCTGTTAGAAAAGCTGCAAAGCATTTCCATTTTAAGGCTGAAGCAATCACTGTTAAGCTTCCCCTCTTGCACTTTGGCCACCAGGAGAGCAAACACGAGTCAGGGAACACCCAGAGCTAACAGTGCAGTGGAACACAATGGGCTGCATGCAGCAAAAAGCAGATTGGCCCTGTGTGGCCTGCAGAAATATTGCATCCAGAGGAACTGCAGTTAAGAGGAGTCATATAGAGCATGCTGATTAGTGCAAAATAGAAAGAGAAACAAACAAGAAGACATTTACCTTCCACATCAAGGCACCTAGGTGGGCTATCTGACCAGATAAGGTTATACATGCACTCAAGCACCTCTGTCCCTTCTAGTTTATATCCAGGGAAGCACTGATAATACACCACTGTTCCTACAGGGAAGGAGGACTGGAACTCAGTTAGGTTAATGTAACTATGAGGAAGAACCAATGGTCTCAGGCAACCTGCAAATTAAGAAGAAGGAGGGATCTTTCATTACCAAGTGCTTATCTCAGTCATCTTCACACATCTCAGCTCTTAATTCCTAAATTGAGGAGTGGTGGTATTTTTTCATCTCCCCTACTATGACTGGCATTGTCTGCATGAGCTCCCTCAGACACATAAACCTCATTATCCTGTTTCAGAGGCTTTTAGTGTTGAGCCCACACGCTTTGCTAGCGTGGGATTTCCTCCCAGCAAATGCAGGAAAGGTTTACTGAAAATGACAGTGTTTTGTTTCACAAACATTCACTGGTTTAGCAGATGGCAATTTCTTCTCGAGGTAGAACCTTTAATAAATACAGACTGTCATTTAACCAAACCATGCTTTTTACTCCTCCTCTTCAAACTGACAGGCATGTAAACCACCTTTCATATTAAAACTGCCTCTGTGACAAAGTGCACAGAACTGTCAGAGATGTGCAGGCAGAATTAATGACTCTGAATTTCCAGTGTGAGGGTCTAAAGGGACATGACTTCCTATGAGCAGTCCCATGATCAACACTTAACAAGGGCTTAGATTAGGTTATCAAAAAAGTTAATGTACCTGTTATCACCTGAAATTGTAAATGGAGTTAGAGACCATGTTCTGCTTCTGGAATTACTGCTGAGGGATTTCTGCCATGGATGGTATTGAGCAGTGGCAGCTAAACAGCCACCAACCACATTTGGCACAAGAAAGAGCAGTGAATTTAACAGATGACATGACATTACAGTATGTCATTCATATACATTCAGAATCTGTTTTGAGCTGGTATTTACAGAAGAGTTTGCACAAATAAGAGTTTTACTCTTATGTAAAGAGAAAAAAAAAAAATCCTCATGGCCTGGGAAATGACCCCTGGGGTAATACTTAATAGTGTTGATTTAATTTGCAGTGATGTGGAGGAAAGATGATTAGTAATCAGGGAATGAAAAACAGAATTATAAAGTTATGAGGTTAAAAGGAGCTGAATTATGGCAATCCATAAATAAGTAGGAATTTGTGAAGGATGTTCACAGGCCTCTCATCATTTAAACCTAAGGGGGAAACTTAAATCAGTCTGAGACCTTCTTGTAAAATACTGACATCTAAAAGTCTCCTCATCTCTTCAAGAGGTTATTTCCTTGCAATGGTCTTTTGAGGGAGAGGAACAAAAAGCAAAAGAAAACAACAGGTAAAGACTGAAAAGCTTTTTTTCAGCATATGCACTTACTATCATAGCTGTTTTACTAGCTGGTTATCTCCCTGCTCAAATAAAGCTTCAAACATTCTATCTTCTGGCTCCTGTGTGCAGCCCTGCTCAGGGGTGCCCCACACACAACACCCCAGCTCCTGCAGACTGAGCAGCCCACTCAGCACCATGATAGAAGCAGCCTCCAGTGGGACAGAAAGAGCACAGACTGCCCAAGCAAGACCAAGTTTACTCTTCTCTCAGCTGTATTAGGGAAAATGTTGTCCTGCTGGCTCAGAATTTTAATGCTCATCAGGCTCATTGTAATGCAGGACTGAGATTGAGTTGAATTTGCATGAGAGCCAAGTGTTTGTGGAAATCACTAGGTCTCCAAACATCTCAGGCTGCTGCAAACTTAATTTTGACTTTTTTTCCTAAGTTATATCTTTTCAGATCAGTAATTATCATTATTATGGTAAAAATAGTTGAAGGTTGGATCCTTTCCCACTGCTCTGGGAGAAAAAAGGCCAACAAAAAAAGAGGCATCTGAGTGTCAGGAGACTCCCCTGCTTCTTGTAATCAAAGGGCCACAGAAATGTAATTGACAGCCTACCTAGTGCAAGTAGACACATCTCTGATACAGCCTGACACAGCAAAAAGAAACTTCTGGAGGCAATTTTGGACTGGGTTGATAGAATTTGGCAAAATACAGCAGATGCTTGACCCTGAATTGCCTGTTCTCTACCTGTCTGGTAGTTACTGCACTTGGCTCTTGTGCAATTGATTTCTCAGCTTTTATTAGCACTGCTTTTGTTCTGAAAAGCAGCTCATAGTGAATATTGAGCAGCAGCAATTGATTGTGCTTCATAGTATAAATACAGCCACAGAAGAAAATAACAAGCTGAGGGCTACCTGGGGCACTTTGGCTTCCCCAGTTAATACTGGCAGCCACAAAAGTTCCCCCTGGATCTTTGGTAAATACAGTGGCTGCAAATTAATCTTTGGAGTATTCACCTCCCTGAACTGCAAGAGTCTTAATCTACCTTAATTAGATGGGAGGTTAAAAAATGGGCTGTATACTTCACACAGGAATACCACTGCTGATTAGATACCCCAAAACTAGAGTCCAGTTTGGCATGGGGCCCCTTTTCTGTTATGCTTGTTCAGACACAATGTGTGCATCTCTGTGTTGATCTAGCCCTTTAATTTCTACATGTCCTCCTATTTGGGGGACAGTTTAATGTGCCCCAAACTGAGGGTCCTAACTCTGAGGATCCACAGAATCCAAGCTCCTGTAACTTCTGATTCTGATGCCCATCAGTCTCATCCCTTTACAACAGAAAGGCTTTGACTTTTGTGTCTCACCCTGCCTCTGTCACTGCTGGGACATGTCCCAGGTCCCCTGCCTGCCCCTGGATGTGATGGTGGAGCTGGCAGCTTTAGGAGGTGACAGGTTGGAGGGATGTTGATACTCAGTCTTCATGATCCCCATTAAATCTCTTGCTGCTGTTGAGCTGGCCAAGCTGGTTAGCAAGGCATGAGCTGGTTACAGCCACCTCTATGGCACTACCACCCGTGTTCCATTCACATTCCAAGGTGACAGCAGCCCAGGGGTACTGAATTTCCATTCCCCACCAGCCCTTTCTCACAGTCTAAGGGAAACTGGGATCCCATGCTGCTCATAAAATGAATTCTCCAGCTTTTCTGGCCAAAACCATCCCTATGCACCCCTTGAAGTTTCAGTCAATAGCTATGGGTTTAATGGACTGTGAACCTTACCAACAACTCTGCTGAAAATTCTGAGAGAACAACAGGACCCAGCTTTTCTCCTCCACCCCTGCCCACTGCCCAAGGTAAATTGCAGTTAGAAGCTTAAATCTTCCCAGAATTCAACTGGTACAAAACCACCAGTTACCTATCAAATCTTTTGTTGAACTTCTGATTTAACCCTGATTTTTGTGTTTTCTATTATTATTTATAATGCAATGTATCTGTGCCAGATCTTAGAAAACAAAAAGCAATATTCAAAGTAGCATTTTAAGCAGGGGTATGTTTAGAAAGTGGCATCTTTCCTGCAGTAACAGAGAAGGGGAAACAAAAAAATCTTAACAGCAGCACCATTCAAATAATGTCCAGTGGAGCTTATCAGATCACTAACATCCTTACAGGCAGAGAAAAGAGTATTGGCAAACTATCACAAGGTGCATGAGCTAGAAAAGAGGATGTGCTGGTGTACTAAACCTTGACAAATGGGCAGATTATCCCATGTTCCATCGTCTTGACATATGGAAATCATGTTGTCTAAGTCAGGGTAACGGATCTGGAATCCTTCATGACAGCTGATTATTAATTTATCTCCAGTCCTGTATGTCTTGTTATGAATCTCTGCATCTTCAACATGAGGAACAAGGCAATCTGTGACTTCACGAGAAAAAAAGATAGTCACTTCATTAAAAAAAAACATGGCTAGCTAGTCAATAATCAAGCTCTCAAGCAAAAGTTAGCAGTTAATGCAAGTGCTCTGCTGAAACCATTTGGAAAAGACATGCATTTCAGTGAGTACATCCTCCCTCTAGCTAAGCACTGCTTGCAAAGTCTACAGCACTTCAGTGCTATAATAATGGAGCATTCTCCCTGACATCTTTGAAATAACCAAATTAAGAGCATTTAGGAAGTTTGTCTCCCATGGTGTCCTTCAATTCAGCACAGCACACAGCCTGACTACCCCAAATACCCCCTGCAGGCAAACTGACCACGCTGAGGACAGGATGAAAGAAAAGATCAAATACAGATATGGCACAAGGAACACAGGAAAAACACAGTTCTGGCAGGGACATGAAAAGCAGGCACATTTACAGGGGTTTATCCAGCTCCCATTCCACAGAGTTCTCCATGAGAATGTCTCTGCTTTGCTCTCTTGTTTTCAATCATATTATTTGAGGTGCCTGAATTCATATGCCTTTAGAGAGTGGGATTTCTAAGGTCCTGAGCAGCATCTCAAGCACTTGGAGAAGACTCACCAAGGGAAGGGACAGCAAATATCTGAGACACACACGTCTCAGACGCCCACTGCCCACCCCAGTGCCAGAGACACTGGAATATAACCCCCAAGGACTAAGAAATGAAAGGTGCTGTGGAGAGTGGCAGGGTCAAATTCCCCCTGCTAACACTGAAGAGACAAGCCCAGAGGATATGAAGGAATACTCCATGTGACTCAAAGCCTCATCATAAATGCAAAGTGAGATTAAATGGAAGAGAGGAAAAGATTAAATATTGGGGAGAAAAAGAATCAAAATTCTCTGTTTGTCTGCCAGCACTCCATCCATGACGGAGATGGTGATCAGAAGTTTCCAGGCACCAAAAGTCACAAGTGATTTCAAATAAAAGCAAAACTGTAAAAGTATCATAAGCCTGATTTATTCTATTTTTTTTTTTACTAACACTTCTACCACAAGAGACAATTCTCTTCGTTTAGGAATGCAAGTTTGAAAAGTCCTTCGGGACTTGCCTAAAAGAGAGAGTTTCTGTCATTTTCGTGGGTAATTCTCTCTAAAGAGGAAGAGGCAACTCTAAATTTGTATTTAGCAATTAACTGTGAGCATGTACAAAGCAAAGTGATAGCAACAGCTTGCTTGTTTGCTCAGGAGCACCACTAGAAGCAAGATAAACTGTCATTTAGCACAGCACACAAACTACCAAGAGCAAATGTGTTTCATGATGCATTTATTTACTGAGGCAAACTGGGAATCTATTACTCTGAGACTCCATCACTAAAGTTTTCTATGAAGTGGGGGTGCTGCTTCCCCAGGGAAAACACTTTCCTTTGTGCTTCCTATTATAGATATATATTATATTATTTCTAAAATACATTATACTTAGCTAACTTTTAGGATGGGCCTGGATGCATTATTAGTCAAAAATTCTCCTGTTCCTTTTAGCTGCTGCTGCAGGAACCTCCTGCTGCCTGTAACAGGAGAGGACAAGACATTTTATTAGTATTTCTTGATTTATAAATGCCCAAGTCTGGGAGGATGAATACCCTAACAGAAGGGCTGAGGATGCAGACATCACCTTCAAGCACTGGATGATTTTCTCTCTCTCTCTCTGGCAAGTTAATCAGTGAGGGAGACAGCAGAGGATGCCCCATAGCAAATGCCTGATGCTGAGCCTTGAGTGCTGGCACACAGAGGTTGCCCTGGGACAGGATGAGATGGATGGATGGGGATCCTGCTCCACGGCCACGCAGGAGGAGGTTGCAGATGGATGGCAGAAGATAATGTCAGTGGACAGCTCACTCTCTTAGCAAAACAGCTTTCTGTTGCTATACAAATGAAAGGTGTGTACACAGAGTGGGCTAAAAGATGAGATTTCACTTTCAGAGAGGGAGAAACTGCTTCTGTAACAATGATCTATTGCAGCAACTTCATCCCCATTATTCCAAGTAACAGCTACAGATGAAATCATTGGAATGGGATAGATGCTGGCAGAGAGCAGTGAGGAGCTGCTCACTGTAGCATCCTTCACCTGTGACACCCTGGCTGACTTGGGTAACAGGCCTATTAAAATCCCAGGCTAAACACAAGACCAATGGGCCACAGTATTACAGCTCTTTTTTCCCCCTGCTGCCTTGCAAGCAAATGCTTTCCCACTGGCTGAATTTGTATTGTTTAGCACTCAGTCAGGCACAGACCACAGGAGTTGTCTCTCTGCAAACAACTGGATTAGCTGGCACGAGTTCTGCTTGGAAAAGATGAGAATGACTGGGTTTTTAAATGCTCTGTCCAAGGAAATAAACTGCTTTATTCTAAATACTTCTCAGCAAATCTGGGGAAGCTGCTAAACCATTTAAGGGAATACAGGGTCTTTAACTAGGAATAAACAGCAAAGGCCATGATTTACACTGCTTTCTGGCAGTTTTACATGATCACCTTATAGCTATAGTATAGATATCAAAACGGGTCAGCCAAAAGAGGTAGGAACACATTCCTTACCTTGAAGAGACAGAAAGAAGTGGGTGCAAAGGGCCCATCTTGACCTAAGTTTCATGAAGATGCAGCTTGGTACCTTAGAGGAGTCCTTGGCTTTAGCAAACCAAGTGTGTCTCTTACCAAAGGAAGGTGGGCTGAGATCTCTCAGAACAGTTAATTCCATCCCATGGGGAAGGAGGAGCACTTTCCTCCTTGCAAGTGTGCCAGGACCACCCAGGCAGCTCAGAAGGGAGGCAGGAGCTAAAGATTGTCCCTGGTCCATGCTAGTTTAGAAGGTGCTTGTAGGAATTGCTTGGGGGGTACCACCTGACATGAGCCAAAACCACATCAGGGACCTTTCTAGCACTGTGTGCAGCTGCTGGCCCATGCTCTCCACTGTCCTGGTACTAGTCTGTGTGTCAATGCAAATGCTGAGGTCCAGTGCTCCAAATCTCTCACTGTGGAGCAGTGTCTGAATTAACCTCCACCACATCTAGGCACAACACTGACACAGGCTGGAAAAGGAGGGAACAGGGAGGAAGAATGACAGGAACAGATGAAGAAGGGGTTGAATGCAAGGACAGCTCATCCAGACCCTGTCCTCTTAAAAGCAAACACTTAAGAGAATTCATTGTTGTCTGGCTTTTTTCACTGGTGTGAAATCCACAGTACTGTGTTAAGCTCATTGCTGTGTTGCTAGGGCAGTACTGTGGAGGGAAAACACTATTTTAGTGCATATTAAATAACTATTGTCTTTGTATTAAACAGTGCACAGACTTTGCCCAAGATCAGTGGCCACTGTGCTAAGCACAGATTACAAACACAAGCTTAAGAATCAACAAACACTGGGTGACAGATAAGAGATGGAGAAATAAAAAGACTTCAGTCAGTTTACAGATCCAGGGACAAAGAAACAAGAGCTAAACTGGAAATAGAGGCAAACTAGCCAAGCTATGCATGAGCCCACTGCTGTCACTGCAGGCTTCTCATCCCCGTCAGGGCAAGAGTGGGGCACTGAGGACACCCTGCAGGCACAAGGATGCTCCCAGCTCTTTGCTTGGGTTGCCATCTCCAAGTAGACTGTAAATTGAGATTCAATCTCCCAGGAGAGAGGCAGCATTTGTTCCAAGTAGGGCAACAGACTCAGCAGCCACATTATCACAGTGGGAGAGGATGAGATTAAAGTGTGAACAACGTGACATGTTGCTCTTCAACAGTAAATACCAAATTCCAACCTCAGAGCTTTGGAATTGAGGTGCATGACTGTATCAGAACTGATGGAGGGTACAGGCACGACATGCTGTAGATCACCATGAGGACATACTCTGAGCACACTGAATTTTGACAGGGCATTTACTGGGCACCTCCATGCAACTTCATTCTCAAACTGACACTTAAAATCTCCTCCCTCTCAATGAGAAACAGCAGAACTATAAAATCAAATGGGCTGGATGAAGAGCTCCAGGCAAGTGTTATTAGTTTTAAAATCAATTACATTCTGCAGCACATTGTTTTACTTCCTTAGGTAGGCAGCATCTGTTTGTGATTACAGATGCTGCTAGCAAACACAGAACAATTAAATGCACATAACATATAGACATAACATTATATTTAACCATCCTTAGTTGGATCCAAACTCCTGGAATTAACTTAAAATGAACTCCCAAAGTGGTGTGGTTGCTGTTCAAGCTCAGCTGGCAGCATGTGTCACCGTGGCACACGTGGCACTCAGCCAGCCCCTCACATGCATAAATGCAATATACATCTTATTTTGCCTTCTGATAGCTAATAAATAAAATAATAAACTTAAAATAAACATGGTAAAACATAACTTCTTTCTCCAGTAGCTGCTACAAAATTCAGATTTCTTTTTATCTATCATTACAGAATTTCTGCAATTAGGACTTTTTTTTATGTCATTAGACAGCTGAGGATAATCCCTCATGAATTCCTCCTTACCTGTTCTCCAGATGTGCCACATTCCTACAGCCCACTCCCTGTCATGCCCCTCTCTTATCTGCTCCAGTACCCAAAAGGAACACTCTAAAAAACACTTCAGCAAATTCTTAGGTCTCCTGGATTGCCACTGAAGCTTTGCTTAGTATTTCTGCTGAGTCAGTCATTGCACTGTGCATGGAAAGAAGAATTCATTCTCTTTTTTTTTTCCCCCTATTGCTAAACCCTAGGATTGTTTTCATAATACCTGAGCTATTATTATTCTGTTAATCAGGAAACTACTTAGACAGTTGCTTTACTAAATCCTAAATCAGAGTCCTGCTCTTCAGTCCAAATAACAAAAAGTATTTTTGAGCATGCCTAATTTGGAGCACAGAACTTTAACAAGACTAATCACATAATTACAGCTGTGCTCAAGCTTATGTACTTTGCTTGATCAGAGCATTGGCTAGCAATCCTTTTTAAGTGTTCTGTGCAGTAAATAATGATTATCTCTTAAGCAACTGGTGTCACATCATCCATCACACCCCCATCTTTCCATTTCTTCTGTGCAAACACCTGGCTGGGGTGTTGATCACACTGACACCAGTGGCAGTTTTGCTGTTGATAGCATTATAGCAGTAACTTCGGTGGTTTCCACTGGACTTGGGAGCCTGGGGAAGGGTTTGAATATTCAGTAAAAATGCTAATGTTTATTTAAATAAATGCAGAAGCTGATATAGGCACTATTTCAAAGATGCACATCAACATTCCTAGAAGCTATCTGTAGCAGTCAAAAACCAGTTTTTCCAAGCATTTCTATTTTTCTGGTAGTTCAAATGCCCAGCTTAGACATATGCTGCTGTCACTCTACATGTCTTTTTTCTCCAATAACCATGAGATGAGAGACAAGGGCATTTATGAAAGGTGGCTGTGACAGGAGAAGGTGTGATTTTCAGACATGCATTATTTTTTCAGGCATTTGTTTCTCTGAAGCTGATCACAGCACCATTATAACCAGGTGTTACTGGTCTCCATTCCCTTTACATTCTACAGCTGTCAGCTCATGACCTCATGGCTCTCTACCTGTGGCCTCACACATGTCCAGGACTCCATACCTTACCAAGACATCTCCTGTCAACAGGGCAGCTGCCTGAAAGACCATGGGCTGCTCACCAGCTGCTGCTGCCTCTGCAATCTCATGCACCTCTTTTTAGGGGTGTTCCCTTCATGTCTATCTTGTGAGTGTTCACCTTCCAGGACCTGCTGGTCCTCTCATGTCCCTCCATGCAGCCCTGTGCTGGCACAGGATTCACACACCCACCCACCCATCAGCATCAACATGGTCTGATCATCCAATGTGGCAAGTTGTTTATGAGCCACATGAGTCTTCAGCTACTTTTGAATGAAGTCCATGTATTTATCTGATTTTAAATCATCGATTTCTCTTGCTCCACCTTGAAGACAAGGAGGCAATGGCTATTGACTTCAGAGGAGTCACAGCATTAACATGTACACACTTGATTTAGACACACTTTTCTTGTCTATTGATTTTACTAGCTCTGCTGACCAACAAAAAGAACAATTTCTATCTTTAATACACTTGGTGAAATAAGTAATTTGTGCTGCATGGATGTACTTTGGACAAAATTATTCAAATTAATCCTGCCTTTAACTCCTGGAAGATGAAAGTAATTTAACATCCTAATTCATTACAACCAAATACACTTTCAAAAGCGCAACAGAATGAAAATAAATTGGTTTGTGCTATAATAGTCCAAATTATCTCCAAGTAAACTTCTACTGTGACTTTAAACTTCTGCAGTCCACACATAGTTGATTTTACTACCTGAATGATGCACATGTCATAAAATAGAATTGTTTAAAACTCCTGATTAGTAGCACTGGAAATTCATTATATTTTTCTAGCAAAATACTGCAGAAAGGAAATAAAGTGGTTGGCTTTAATAACTAGTTACAAACAGTTTACTCATACTGGAGGTTGTTTTTTCCTCTCTGTAGCTAGATAAAAGCTACAGAGCTAAATGTACTATCTTTTTTCTTCAGATTTCTTTCTGTTCATTTCAACATGTGTGCAAACAGCTTCTCCCAGGATAAATTCAACCAAGCAATGGGGATTATGGATGGGATGGCTGGGAAACTACAGCATGAATGCAAGTAAGACACAGAGAAATGGACTTTTGTGCTGGAGACTCACAGAGATGGCACATGGACACGTGAGAAGAACTGACACTGGTGAGGTGCTGGAGGAAAAGTGACTTACCTTCTTGTAGGCACACAGGTTTATCACTTGGTTTCCAGCTCAGGGAGCCATTAAAGTGTCTCACACAAAGTTTTTTTGAAGTACCATTAAGCCTGTATCCTTCTTGGCAGTGAAAACGGACTACCACGCTCTCAAAGAAAACACCTGCACTGGGTGTCTTGTAGCCATGGTCAGGAACTCCAGGGTCAGCACAGGCATGGAGGTCATCAAACCCTACAGCAGATAAAGATACAATCAAACTCTGCTCATTTACCCCTCAGGCAGCTGTAGTTGTGCTTTTTCTGGGGTTTTTTCACTTGACGTTTCCTGGGGGCCTCACAACTTCCACGACCAAGGGATTTTGGAGGTCTAGTAGAGTCACTGGAAAGAATAATGTGTCAGAAGCAGAGAGAAAGAGGGAATAAAGGGCTTGAAACCTGTCACCCAAAGAGGTAATTGAAATAGTCTCCCTGCTGCTGGGTGCAGGGAGGTTTTGAGCTGGGAGGGAGTTCCACCACAGGGAGAAGGGACACCATGATGTTGGGTGTTATCCCTCCATCCCATTGGCAAATTCTTGGAACACTGCTATGGGAGCACTGGATCCCTGAGTCACCAGAAGGGAGTTTGTAAAGCTCTTTCCTTCCACAAAATTAACTGCAAAATAACAAACAAAAACCCAACAGTTGCAATCACAAAATGTGACTGTTTATCACTTCACCAAACTCATTTCAATATCATTAGCATAAACTGAAGCTCTTTTTTTTTACTGCAAAGCAACAAAGGTTTAGTGCAGTGCCGAACAAGTAGTGCATACTGAAAAAAAAAAGCAAATAGCTTTGCAACAGCAACAGCAGGGGGGCAATTAATGCCAGTGGGAGGGATGGCTGGAAAACCTGAAAATCATCATACAGTAGCTTTAATGTTTTGATTTTAAAAGAAGAGTATCAGGGAACCTCAGCTTCTTGCTGCATGCTAAGGATGTACAGTCAGAGAGAAGGCAGAGAACCACTCTGGAAGACTTTTCAAAGTCCATCTCCATTTCCTGAGGCCAAAGCATCCCCTTGGTGAGATGCTGTGGCACCCAAGGGCTCTTCACTGGAATGGTGAGTTTCTTCCCCCAGTGCCCTGGCTGAAGGAGAACAGAAGCAGCACGCACCAGGCTGATTTTATGGGAGTCTGGGTCAGTGCACTGAACATCACCTGATGGCCAGAACCCAGCCCCAAAAACCACCTGCCATGTGTGCACCCATTCCCTGCACTCAGTCTGTGCCCCTGCTGATACCCAGGGCACTTCACCTAAAGAGATTTCTGTCTGTCCCCTCTCCTTCAGCTGCTGGAGCAGCACAAGAGCAGCACAGCAGCTGCTCTTCAGCAGTTTTGCTCCTCCACCCAGTGAAGTTTATGGTGAGAACTGAAGGGTGAAGCCCAAACACATCTCTGAACTTCATGCCCACTTCATCTGCCCACTCATCTCCAGACCTCCAGTGCAAATTGCCCGAGACTCTTCATCATTTGCTAACATGATGAAGAAGGAGAAATAGTCATTATGACCATGGGATTACACACTGCAGGCAATACTTAATAACAGAGAGGGGCTGGAGGTTTTTACTGGAGATTAAAAAGAAGCTTCTTATGCTTCAGGCAGGAAACCCACATCTTTCAATAGTCAGTGATGATCTTATTTATTTTCCATTAAACCAAGGGATAACATGACATTTAGCTCAATTTTGTTACTTCAGTAATCTCAGAATTTGCAGTCAAGCAAGGAATATTATAACCCACCTTGAAATATGTGTCCTTTATTATAATCTGCACCAGGAAAAAAAGTAAACAACTGCCTACTACTTTGCTTCTGCAACAACAGAAAAAAAGATAAGGTGCTGAGGTTACGCACAATTTGCCTGGTGATAAAAAATGAGCCAAGCTCATTCCTGCATTTTCATGAAGCCAGATATGCAAAGCTGCAGATTTGAGGACTGTCAGCACAAAACCCAACAAGAATGTTCTTTTCCCTGGTGCAGCCTAATTCTGTGACCCTGCTGACACTTCTCTGGTGACCTTTCACAAGTGAAGATTTTCATTCCTCCTAGGGATCATTTGGCAGCAAGTCAGCCTCTTAGGTTTTTTTTCTCAAGTGCAGTTTGTGAGCAGACAGATCTTTTTGCAAAGGGAATTCCCCAGAAGGAACCAGAACATGAATGGGAAAACTGATTTATGTACCCTCTAGTCTCTACAAAGCCAGTATCCAGATGTTATTCAGCTGCTGAACAAGAGATGACACACAGAATCAGCACAGGATCACTGCTTCCATGCACCATTCCCACTGCCTGCTCCTGAAGCAAGGAAGAAAGCAGCAGCTTCAGGGAACAGATGACATGTGCAATATGGTGATTTATGATAAGATCATAAAGGCAAAGCAAATCTTTTCTCCATAGATATCAAGAACAGAACTAGTCCAAACCTTAGCCCTACTAAAATCAGTGGAAGTCGCTTGCAGGGCAAAGCCACGTCTGAAGTTGTCCATGACCCAACACTGTCCATGTAGAAAGCAGGGAAGCCAGCATGAGTGAGGGTGGCACAGCAAGGCTGCCCACTGTGCTGAGGGCTGCAGGGTACAGAGGGCACTGCTGCTGTTTGAAGGGGCCATTACAACCTGGAGAAGCCAGGAACTGCTCTGATGTACCTCTCTTGCACAGCAGGTGCTGAGTATTTCATCTTCTTCCCCTGAGAGCTAAGTCCATCAGTCTTTTCCCAATTATCAAATCTCTGGTATAATAATATTGATATATTAATAAACCTCAAGAATAATAATGCTGAAACATCCCTGAAAATTGCCATCTCCCAGCTGTCTTTCAAGATACCAGACTTGGGCCATTTACACAAGAATCTTTCTCATTTACCCTCATCTAGTTAAGCTCCACCCAATCAAAAATAAGTGAGTGCATGTCTTAAATGAAATACACCTTGGTAAATTAAGTCTTTTTTTTTTTTCCTCATGATCTTTAGTTTCTTTCTCAAAACTACGCATTTAAGAGCAGCTGCTCACAGCTGTATTACAACATTTTTACAATGGCAGGAGCAATCTCATGTAATAGACATGACATCTTTTGCTTTGGTCCCTTTAGAACCTGATGAAACCATCCAAAACAAGTTTTCACCAGGGACACAAGCTAAGCCTGTGGAAAGAACCATTAAAGTCACATAAACGGGAATTCCAATCTTTTGGATGTAATAGAAAGGCATTTTCCTGCAGGAAAGAGTGTATCAGATAAGATAGAAAATAGCTCAGAACTACAGTGGATTCTGTTTCTTTATAAACCCTCCAATGGGTCTTTGAGGAAAATAATGAATTTTTACTCTGACTGCTGGGCTTTTTGTCATGGTTACACAGAGGGAAGGGGGGATCAGCAGCACCTACTAGTAAAAGCTGTACAACACATTTGTCAAATAAAGAATTCTACCTGTAGAGTAGAAATGTAATCAGGTCTGCAGCCATCATCATAATCAATACTGCATCACTAGCAACACCTTTATGGGATGCTGCTGTATGGCTTTCAGTCCCTAAAGACTACACAGTTACTGCTGGAACTATTTCAGTTCTCAAAATAGCTTCATATTTAGTCTAACTTACCTTTAAGGGATGTTGTGTGAAATACAATGAACAGTAAGACCTTCAGGTATGGTTAATGAGGTCAGCAGCAGCAGTAAAACATTCAGATGATAAAGAATATTTTGGTTGTGGTGTTCATCATATTTCTACTGTAGGACCAACGAGAGGTCAAGAGAAAATAGCAGTGTTCTTAATCTGGATAAAATACAAGCACTTTATATGAATTCCTATTTTAGCCAAATTACTTGGCATTGTCAGTTAAAGTGATGTCAAATTAATCAGAAGACTGGAAAAAAAAGCAATGACATCCCCGGGTGTAAAACTAACCAGTGTAATTCATTTGTATTTATAGAATTGGACATTATATGTTCTCCAACACAGAATGATTCATCTTGTCCCTGATGAAAAAGCTTGAAATACCAGAAGCCAGGGGCAAATTACATATTTGTGATGACAAGAAATCATAATAGCCACAACTGCTAATCCCTCAGCTCTTCCTGTCATTCTCAATTTCTCTGCATCTTTTTCTGTCTTTTTTTTTTCCTTCATTCCTTCTTCCCTCTCCCCCATATCTTCCAGCTCCTTGTAAATACATGGTGCTGGCAAGGTGATTTCTGATCTAGATTTGATGGACCTCTTTACCTCTAAAAGTGCTGTATAGCATTTCACTGACACACTGCTGATGCACATTAGCTCAGAAATGGCTGCATTCATTCCTGAGCAGACATCACTCTCATTCCAGCTTGTTACATACACACACTGAAAAGGAAATGACCTATAATGTGCAATAATATTAAAGACACAGAGTATTTTAATCATTTGTCTTCAGCACAGTGGAAGAAGGGGCTTCTTGGACAGCAACACCTGCATGTGGGTTCACTAACTGAGCCAATCCTTTTTATCTCAGCTGGGGGCAGAGGGAGGCAGAGTCTTTGCAGCCCATGGCTGCCTGCATGCACATTTTAGAAGCAGTCTGTAAACACTGCAGGAGCAGGTTAACTTAGGCCAGCTCTCAGGGACAACAAAAAAAAAGCCAAATCAGGCAGAATATAAAGCAGAAAGGCCACGAGTGCAAACACGCCAAGGGTTTGCTTGTCTCAGACAAAGAAAAAGACATTTTTTCATCCCTTTAAGAGGTTGTGCCCTGTTTGTGGGAGAGCCACACAGATGTGGCATTCTGTGCCTTTTGGCTGTTTATGCTTCCTTGCTGTTGAGGATGTTAATTGAACTCTCCACCTACCCCTGCAACAAGGGAAAAAGGGAAGGATGTGCTTCGATTAGCATCGAGCCTTCTTAGCCATGAAATGAAATTTAAAACCTGGCATTTCATTAGTGAAATGTCTGCTAAAATGTAAACTCTCTTTAATCCCTTAAGGGTCACTAATGCTTAAGCTTCCCTGAGACTTCAGCAGCTTTGTAAAAGCCTGCCCTGTTTAAGATGGGAATCACAGCCTCTCCTGCTATCCTTGCAGAACATACTCCCAGTGCTGCAGAATAACCCCCTTCACTCAGCACAGCCTCATCCAGGGAACCTAACAAGCCACTGGAAGAAAGGGAGAAGTTCCAATTACTTTGTAGGTGAAACAGAACAGCAAAACAAGACCTCCAGGGGATGGGCACTTTGCTTAAGCCACAAACTGATCTATCAAACACCGTTAAGAGTCGTTCTCCTGCAGATAACCCAAGAGAAAGCCAAGAAAATCAGTGTACAGTGCAGTTCATGAGCACCAAAACCAGTCATCTGCAATAAAAAATCATCATGCAAACCCTGCATGAAGGGAAATGGGCTCCAGGAGAAGCAACTGCTCATTCAAGAGGCTGGAATGTTGCCTCATTTGAAGCTCCCCATTTTCCTTTTCATTCCATGCCCTGCTCTCCTCTAACTGGCTTCCCACGTGTTCTCCATCCTCCTCCATCCCAAACTCTGCCAACTCACCATCTCCCCTTGCACCCTCCTGTTAGGACCTACATGCTCCCAAATCTTTCCTAGCACCATGTTTGCCACCTCATTTTCTCCTCTTAGTGTGTGCCAGGAAAGGAGCAGTTGCTCCACCATGCTCCTAAGAACGATGGCCAGCCCAACTTTCAAATCCCTGAGCATTTCTGTGCTAAATCAGTGACATCTCCAATTACCATTAAACACTTGGGGATGGTAGCACACCCCAGTTGGTGTTTGGCCAGTGTCAGACATCAGGGAACAAGCTTTTCTACCTGTATTCTGAATTTTGAGTGTGAGCCTTGATACAGGATTCCATTGCCTTGACATCATGAGAAAAAAATACCCACTTAAAACTGCTGGAAAAGGAAGATAATTTAGAATGCAATCAGTGGTGCACTTCAATAAACCCAGCACAGAGGAAAAAAGATGCATTTGTTTCTTGTAGAAAACTAGTTTCTTCTAATTAACATCTTAAACAGTGCAGAGCCTATGCCTTTAATCATAACTTATCACAATTAATACAGCCATGTCATCTTTGTAAATAAGCCATTTCATTTATAATGGAAGAAGCACTTGTTGCTTCCAACCTTTTGTAATCCAACAAGTCTGACTGAATAATTGATGAAGCCTTATGAAATAGCACATGCTGCTGTGTGATCCTCTGAGCCTCCCATCAGTTCAGTGAAAAACAAATACATAAAAAAAAAAATATAAAAAAAAAAAAATAAAATAAAATGCCAATTTATTACCCAAGAAATCCTATGACCTTCTTCCAGTTCTTCAATGTTTAAACTGGATATTTGTTTTTCAAACACATCCATTGAAAATGGTCACACTTCCAGCCAGGTTTGAACAAGCCACTTCAAATCAAGCATTAGGTAGAAATAACTAAAACCTGAAACCAAAGCTCTACTTACTGCAAATATAAGGTGAATATTTTCTTCATTTTCATTTATTCTGCTTAGTTCAGTCTAATGACTGGTTCTATTCAAGCTGAAAACTCCACCAGGAATTAAGAAAACATAAAACTATGTTTTTCTTTTCTATTCTGTGAAAAAAGAAGCAGGTGAGAATGAATGACTTTTTCAATTACCTTGTTACAGATAATATTTCACATTTTCTGAGTGAATTTAAACGATAAAATGTGCTTAAATACACTTATTTTTATGCATTTTTTTTACACAGAAAGTAATTTTAACTCCTTTCCAATAGTTCTTTAAAGTGGTAGCTCAACAGTTCTTATGTGAACTTAGGAACATGGTCTAGCAGTGGACTTGGCAGTGCTGGGTTAATGGTTGGACTCAATGATCCTGAAGGTCTTTTCCAACCTAAATGATTCTATGAAAAAAATATGACATTTTACCACCACAAAAACAAAGATTCAGTAAATGCACATTAGGCTCTATAAATGCTTCAATAAATAGGCACAAACCTAACACCTCTTCCTATTCCTTGTGCTGATAAGGCACTGTGCAAAATGGAAATGTAAAATCCTAATATATCACTTATGGAAAGATTTGCTTTTCACTGATTTAAATAAATAAGCAACTCACTACTTTTACTTAAAGCAACCACTCTGATGCATATTTTCATCCTTGTGTAACATTTCTATATTGTATGTCTCAGGATTTCATTAGAGTTGCAATATTGTCAATGTGGGATTGCAGCCTTAGGTCACTAAACAGGATTAATAACAACCCAGAAAGCTACTAATAAAAAAATGCCAAATAAAAGAAAATAAAAGTATATTTTCAGGAATGTTACAGGTCTGCTGTGTTTTTAAAAAGCAGTATCTAAGTATTGTTTATCTGTCTCATGTTTTTAGCACTCTGGGAAAAAAAAAATTAATTACTGTTACCAAGAGTTAGTTGAAACATTTTTAGTCTAGACAGGCATCCCTTAGGAAATATAGAAAAAAAACCCCAACAAAAAATGAATCACGAGCTAGTTACTATAGTAATATTTCTTCTAGCCCAACAGCATCTAATATTATTCATCACAAATCCAAAGTAATGAAATGTTACACTGTTCAGCAGAGCTCCTTGTTTCTGTATGATGCAGGAATCAAATACTCAGAGGTGTGAGTTGGGGGCTGGATATTTCTGCTCTAATCAGCTACAGACTTCCCTAGATAATGTTGTAGTTTTATTGCACACAGCAGAATGGTAATCCAACTTTTTTTTTTTTTTTTTTGCTTTTCAGCTGTGCTGTAGAAATTGACTTTATTCTTTCCCAGAAAAAGGCAGAATTGGATATAGGGGCAAAGAGGATTAATCTGCAAATATTATCATATTAAATTTCTAAATAAAGTGCACACTAGAGAAGACTGAGGTACAAAGCAGTTTAAAACTGGTATATAATTAAAGTAGGAGAGCAGACAGACACTGTTTCCAGCTTTTGCACTTGATTCCTTATCACAAATCCTCTGATGACTGGATATTCTGACAGTTCTGATGCCCTACAGTGATTTTTCTCTGCCCATTAAATTGACCTTTCCTCTTAGGGACCTCATTGCCCAGCCATTTTTAATTCACATTTTCTTCTGTGTATTCTTTGGTTGCTGGTACTTATTTGGTTAGCCTTGCAAGGTTGGGATATTATTTACCCAGAGGTCTAGAGGATGCAAAGGAGGAGAAAGTGTGTTTGCTGGCTCACCAGCACATGAGGATTGCTACTGTGTCTTTCACACTTGCTTCAGATCACACTGCAAAGTCCATCTATGCAAGTAAAGCTTGTGGAAAGCAATAAGGAAATATCCACTGGAAAAAAAACAAACCCTTGATTTTGGTCCTAACCTGCACTCAAGGAGGACTTCTGATTTCCTTCTGTATTGAAAAGTGACTTCATGTTCCTATATTCTGCTACTCCTGTCAGCACTAAGCACGGGTTTCATTCTGTTGTTTCCCTTCACCAGAACAAATTCACTGAAGAAAGATGAAATAAAGTTTATTATTTTCTAAGAATGGGATAAACCCACAAAGCTGTATAGAAAGGAAGCAAGAATCCAGTTCAGCACTGACAATGAAGCTTTTTACTTAAACCACTCACAGGTTCCACATAAACATGAGAAAAAACTTTTTCCTAGTGAGGGTGGCAGAGCCTGGAAGGGGCTGCCCAGGGAGGTTGTGGAGGCTGTGCTCACAGCATCAGAACAAGCACCTCAAGGAGCAGAAGAGCTAGTGAGCAAGATGGAATGATTTATAATTAAAACACCATGCCACCACAGAGCCATCATATTGAGCCTTCTAAAAAAAAGTCAGTGACTGGCACACGCTCAATTTTTGTGGCATCATCAAAAAATCATCAGTGGAAAGTCCCCCTTTGGCCCAGTCCCTTTTAGTGCAGTTGGTTTCCTCCCTAGCCAGCTCCCTATCAATTCTGCAATTCCTCTGTTAACCCAAATCTTCAATCTATAATTTCCCTGGTGGCAGTTTATGGGAGTCAAGACAGAGGAAATCTGCTGCACTTTCCCTCCCTAGGCAGCCAGCTGTCGTCTCAGGAGATTAACAGATTAGTCTGACACAATCTTTCTTTAATACATCTTTGCTTTCTTTTATATCATACCTCCAAGACTTTCCATCTACCTTCCAAAAATTCTAAAATCTTGTGAATTATTGAAGTGAGAGAATCAAGTCCCTGATTGCCTAGATCGTGGGGTTTTCTTTTTTCTTTAATCTGTGGGTATTACAGGTAGTGTCTTGGGGCAGTACTGGGAGTCACTGCCTTTCAGTTATGGATGTGGCAGTGAATTTATGCAGATGTGGAGGAAGCTAAGAGATGGGATGTAGTGCCATACAGATGTTAGTCTGGAAGCTGACAGCTGTTTGGCTGGTGATACCACTAAAAGATATGAGAGAAGTAGATGATAACACATAAAAAGCCCAACAGGGTTCCCAGTACCTTTTTTTTTCTGCTGACACACCTAAAAACTACAGACTCCATAATGTACTCTGCACTGACAACACTGAAGTTGAGACTGTCAGATGAAATCTAATACACTGTAGATAATATATTATATATACACATCTCTATTAGTCAGTTGAGAGTTATGGCACTAATGTGCCCAGATAACAGAATGTGTTCAGCTACCTGATGCTCAAAATATTTCCATAAATGCCAATCTGAAAATCACATACACTGGTTAAATTTAAAGACTATGGGCTTTTTTGTCTTCAGAAAGCAGTCACATCTCTACCTATCATGAAAATAGATTCTCATCATTTCGAGGGACTAGAGGAAAAGGAAGAATAAGCTGCTATTACATTTTTATGGCACTGTAAGTTGATTGGCTGGGAGCTGGGAAAGGTCTAGAACTAGCAAAGTGATGGTTCTTTGTTCTTATTCAAGGGATGACAGTTTTAACCACACAAACAAGCAATTTATTTAAAACTTATTTTTTCTTAATAGATGTTATTAATATGAGGATTTCTGCAGCTTCTCTTTCCCCAGAGTGTTAAATGTTTTTTTCCAGAGAAACAGCTGCAGCAAACCCAGCAAATAAAAGGCAGGCAGTACTCAGAGCTGCACATAAGCTGTGCAAGAAACAGGCAGCATATCCAGATTTATATGTGTGTCAGTCCCCTAGGATGTCATAATTGTGTTTGTTCTTTTAATAACTTTAGGTTTCAGTGATCAGAATAAAAATTCTATGCAGAAGCTAATGCTTCATCCTTAGTTCACCTCACTACTGTGAATTATGTAGTACGCAGACTTAAATCCATGCAGGAGTCTGGCTGCCTCCTTACACCACAGACTCCAGCCACACACATCATGGGTTGCCTGATTTCATTCAGGGCCTCTCTCTTCAAATCTTACTTTGTTTTTACAAAATATTGAGCTCAGCCTTTTCTACAACTGCACAGATTTCTGAGCCTGCCTTACAGTGTTCAGTGAATTGCATCCTCCGCTGATACAAGCAACACATCAAGCTTCCTGACTTGGTTATTTAGACAATTATGCTCTTCCCAGTTATTATCCCTACACTTTACATCTACAGCCATTTTCTATACATGCAGCCCTAAATACTGAGTTAGTTAGTACCTTATTAAGTAGGCATGGCCTTTCAGTAGCTACTCAACAACCTCAAGTAGTAACCTCAATTGCTCTCCGTGAGGCCTTTGAGTTTAGGCTATAAAATCCAAAGATAAGAAAGCATCTTACCACACTTGGTGGTCTCTCTCAGTCTCCTCTAACTGTGGTCTGAAATGTTCATCTTTTAAGTAATTTTTTTTTCATTCCTGGAAAACCCCACAGGTACCTTCTGGAATTTCTTCACCTGTGATTAATTTTCTGCAAATACGTTGCTGTGCCTGAAAAAGGAGACTGCCACTGATCTGTTTTACTGACAAGAAATACTCGTTGCCAATATGAAAAGAAGTATCTTTCCTCTTGATTTCTGACTCAAGCTATTTCACAGCCCACATGCTGCTCACCAAAGATGCATCAATCATCACAACACATCAGGCAGAAGTCACCTCCACAGGTAGTTATAAGTTCCCACACTGAAATACTGCTGCATGGTGTGAAGTGTATGGCTTGACCTAAAGAGCTTTCCCATTCACAAAGTGTGCTTGTCCTGCACGTGTTTAGACCTGATTAAATGCAGCATCTTGTGCCCTAGCAGCATCACACTGAAATTAGGCATGGATATAGGAATGATGACTTTATATTGTTTTGTTAAAGTTAAAAGTTAAAGTTAAAACTAAATACTAAAACTACATTCCTCTTGCATGCCCAGCATTTCATAAAACAATCCACTCCATAGCTTACTTGATGCCTTACTAACCAAAATGCCTTAAGACTCAGCTGTCTTAAGACATATCCTTGTACATCTTAAAACTCAGCATGTTTCCTATGTCATAAATCGAGTTATGCATCAAATACACCACAGGTATGACTTCACCAAGACACTCTCCATCATTTACCAGCAGTTCTGGCTAACTGGAGAGCTTCCAGTTGACTGGAGGTTAGCAAATGTGACACACAACCACAAGAGAGGCCAGAAGGAGATTTGGGGAGCTACAGCCTGTCAGCCTGACTTCAGTGCCAGGGTAACCTCAGCAAGTTTGTAGGTGACACCAAGCTGAGTGGGAATGCTGATCTGTTTGAGGACAGGGAGGCTCTACAGAGGCAGCTGGCCAGGCTGGACTGATGGATGAGGCCAACAGCGTGAG
>JANHGL010002698.1:10721-24774 GCA_024611195.1 Ceyx melanurus | reverse complement strand
AAGCAGTTAAATATCAAACAGCAGTGTGCCCAGGTGGGCAAGAAGCCCAACAGCATCCTGGCCTGGATCAGAAATGGTGTGGGCAGCAGGCCTAGGGGAGTGACTGTCTCCCTGCCCTCCACACTGGAGAGGTCGCACCCCAGATATTGGGCTCAGTTTTGGGCCCCTCATTACAAGAAGGGAGATGGTTTAGTGGTGACCTGGCAGTGCTGGGTTCATGGTTGGAATTGATGACCTTGAAGGTCTTGTACAACCGAAGTGATTCTACAGTTCTAGGATTCCAATTAGAGATGAAGTAAAAACTGTGGTACAATGTCTGTGACCCATGGAAAAAGTGGGCAAACTGCTACTTCTCAAAGTCTCTTTATACATTTCTGGCTGGAAACACCTCAGCTTTCCCTCAGGTGGCAAAGGATGCTTTTCAGCTTTACCAGCTGTTCTACATGGGATAGTGGGAGCCCAAGAACAGATACTCCAAACTGGGATGAATTCAGCATTTCTAAAAATGTGTTTAATCAGTTATCTGATGCCAATAAATGCATCTTGTTACACTCACTTTTGAAATACCACGTACCCAGACGAGGGAGGAAATTGTTTTAGTGTAATTTATACCAGTAATGAAGAGTTATATTCTTTTTGGTAATGACACTGTGCAACACATTTTCTGTTTCAGGATTAAGCTTCTTAAGCAGTTTAATCTGTCTCAACTACTGTTACGGACTTGGGCAAAACTGTGAAATCCTCACAAGAATCAGGACTGCATAAAAATCCATTAATAACCCCCATTCATCTCCCCATTTTTCTTGTATTTAAGCTGTGGATACTAGGCCTCTTCAAACTGCCACCAACCAGTGGAAATTTGCCAAATATAAAACCCAATGGGCTGCTTCAAGGTATTTTGCTGTAATTTATGACTGCTGTTTGTGGGCAGATTTCAGTGCCAGAGAGTGGAAAGGGAGAGCAGCTTTCAACTTGAGACCTTCCAAGTACTTATTCACAGCCTACAGAAAATGGATGAACTTTGCCTTGCTTTGGCACCTGGGGGAGATGTCAATCCTGTCCCTTAGGCTTCAGGCAGCCTCTGAAGCCTTGTTTGAGCTGGTGTCAAGCTATTGTGGTTTACCTAGGTAGCCTGTGGCAGCCAAGATGTGGCAACAGACTGTGCACACTCTTTGCCCACGAGATGAATGCATCAGCTTTAACTTCTTGCATCCAGACTTATTTGCCAGATGGATTCCTAACAAGCAGCAGAACTGAACTGCTGAATTATTCTGCATATACTTGGAAAGCCTAGGAAAAAAATAGAAGTAACTGGTAGGATCATGGTGGTATCGTTTCATAGAACCTCTGTATATTACAATTCTATTTAAAAGAAAAAAAAAAGGCAAAATGCTAAAATAAAAGATGTCATTTCTTAGATAATCAAAAAGACTGATCTCACTCTGTAGATCTCATGTACTCTTCCTAGCTGATCATACTGCTCAATAGCAATGGTTAAAAATATGTTAAATTAAAGCTCATATTGTACTGCAAATCCCTCAGCTATCCCTGCAAGACACTGTCTATTTCCTCTTTGGTATGAATTCACATTGATGCTTCTGTACAACAGCTACGTTAAATTATTATCTTTTGGTTTGGTCTTTCAATCTTATGGGGTTCTCTTTTTTTTTTCCATCTTAAAAAAAAAAAAAAAAAAAAAAGCCATATTAAGTTAATGCAGCCACCAGAGGGAGCCGCTGAGATCTTTCTAGAGAAGAAAACGCTATTGAAAGTGACAGAGAAATTAATGAAAATAATTATAGTCGAGAAATTGAGTTCCAAGAAGCAGAAGCTTTGACCTTAAGAACAAATTCTATTTCAGTGTAAGGTTTCGTGAAAAGAAGTAATTTATGGCCAACTGGCTCCTTTCAATATGGAAATCATGCAGAGGAAGGACAAGAATCAGACCAGAATAAGAACAACTTTGATTAACATTTCATCTGAAAACACAGCAACTCTTCAATCTTGGCGAGTAGCTAGAAACAATTCAGATTACTCAAGAGAGCTCACCTTTTGCAACCAGATATTGATATATAAATACACTACGGTAGTAGAATAGCACCAAATCTTCCCCATCTAGATGTAAACTTTTGAATGGATTTTGCAAAAAGAAAATATAGATCTCGTTTCTTATGCATGAAGCCTGTGTGAACACTGGTTTTATATGCATCACAACTGCCTTGCTGAGAGAATGGATGAAACAAGAGTTCTTTAGAAGAGACTGCAGAGCTTTCTCAGACTTCTCAACAAAGTGCACAATCTCCTTCATGTTCCCTAGATGCCTGACATTCAAAATGTCATTAAAAGCATGAAATATTAACAAACTGCTACTACAGAGTAGCATCTGTATTTTATATCCTATTCCTTCCATGCCTCTTCAGAAGAAATCTGCCTTAAAGCATATATTGCTTAGAGAATGAAAAAGGATATGGTATGTTTGTACCTGGTATCTCCAACAGTACATTTATTGAAATATTCATCACTTGTTCTAGGCCCTGAACTACTTCTGAATTGTTTATGCTGGTTTTTTGAGAAGATGCTTGCCATATAAAGACTTTATATGTTGTTATTCATAACAACCATCCTTCTAACCAAGACATTTTGCCACAGGAGTTTTACTTTACAGTAACAAGTACTTACATTTTCATTTACTCAGGCTGGAACTGGGGCATTTCCCCTGCTCTTCCTAGTAATGAAGGAGAATATTGCCAAGCAAATACCAAACCAATTGCTAGATGATGTATAGTATTCACTGTACTTTCTCTTGAGTTGCTTTTCTTGTATGCTAGAGTTCTGGAGTTTTCTTTGCCATAACTTATGTACATATCTTACTGGAACCCATACTGGGAACACTGAGCAACTGAACACTATCTGAAAACAACTCTACACAGAGTTTAAAGTGATCAATCTTGAGATTTAAAAAGGCTAACCAGTGCTTTCCTTCATCTCCATTCTGACCAACACTCCTCTGGGCAAAAGTGTAGCTCCCACCTCAGACTTCAGTGCAGTTATTCCTTCCTTCAGGTGACAAGGTGGAAGCCACAAACCTCTCCCCTGCATCACAAAGGCATCACATCACAAACATCCCCTGCATCACATCCCCTCCAAATGCAGGGGTCAGGGTAACACACAGCACAGGAGTAGTGAGATACTTTTGCTACAGGCATCACAAACAACTCCACCTTCCCCAGCACAGCACAGCCCCCCTCGACTGCACAGCTGCTCATCACACCTAATAGAATCACAGTTATATAACCAGCTCCAGCATCAGGCACTTGATATAAATGTTGATGTCATGGTGATTTTTAAAAACAACATTTCTATTAACATTCTGTCTCCAGCTTTCCCAGCTGGCTGACTGCAGACCATTTCCCAAGATGTTCTAGTTCCTCCCTGCAGAGCTCTCTCCTGTATCTTAATAATAATTCATAACATTTCTATTGCACCTTTTACTTTGACTCCCACTGACATATTCAGCTGTGACTTTCAGAGCAGCACTAATATTGTTGTAGCTGTGATTGCCTTCAGGATACACCAAGGCAACATTTGTAGGGAAAAGATGTTTTGTTAGAACAATTAAGGTAATTATAAAAAATGGACCATCTCACAGCCCCACAAGGACTTCTTCACAAAGTCTGCTGCATTGTCTCTGCTACAGTTATGAACTAGAAAACATCCATTTAATGGCACGCTGACCAGAAGATTCAATTGCTTGGGACTACAGACTAACAAGGTTGCAGGAATTAAAAGTTTGCAAAGATTTTTTATTTAGAACTAGGAGCAAAATCTAATCAAACAACTAGGAGCAAAATCTAATCAAACTGGAAACATATTTTCAAAAGCACCTTTCCTCTCTCTCTCATCATTAGTCTCTTCACTGAACTTTTTCACCTTCTGAGATATACATATATATATATAGATCAGTGAGTAACTATTTGGGCTTTATGCAAAAACTTAAGAGACCAAGAAACACCCATCAGAACAAAGAAAGAAATGTAGAAAGAGAAGAAAAGGAGATAAAATCACTGTGCAGATCTTTTGCTAGTGATCTGCCCCCTCCAGTTTCAGGAACAAATACAGCAAGCAATCACATGCCAACATAAATTAGCCAATATCCAGTAGCACACACACACAAGGTGAAAATAGAGGGAGCAAACATCTGTGAATATAGTCTAAGAAGTATTAAGAGAATTTTGCTTTTGACATGGACGTAAAGTGCTAGAAAGCAAAATAACTGTAAGCTTAGTGGAGGTGGATGGCAAATTTCTTCTATGGCCCCAGCAGCAGCTCTCCAGCCCCGAGCAGTTAACTTCTACAGCCAACCACAGTTCAGCTTCCAAGATCTCAGCCCAAACTGGCATCTCTGCTGAGACTGTGAAAGGTCACGAGGAGACCATACAGCTGAGACCAGATACCTGAGCAACCGAAAAATCCATTTTACCTTTCTGAGGTCATTTAATATCTATTTAGAAGGCATCCATCTTTTGTCACCCATTGAACTAAGGTCACTGAATCAGGAGCTTAAAATATAACTGTTTCTTTCTGTCCAGATTCAAGGTTTCAAGGCCAGGGTGGCTTTTATGTAAGCAACTATGAAATGCTGCCAACAGAGCAGTCATTCTACTGCTGGGCAACAAAAATGTTGTCTCTACATATTCAGGATCAGATACAGGAAGAGACATCTCAAAATGCATATATGTCAATGAAATCAGTCATTTTTCCATCTTACTTCAGCCTATTCAATTCATTTCTGTGTCATATATGCTTCCCACCCTCAAGAGACCTTTGATCCTCTGCTTGCAACGGGGGATAATTACACCTAGGACTGTTAAACGCCACCTAATGATAACAGCCAGCATACTCCAATAAAAGCCAGCGAGATGACCTTCTGTATCTTTGTTTTAATCAAGCTGGGAACACTCCTGCTAGGCCATCTGTTCCTAGAATGAAAGCAGCAACACAAGGACACTGAGGAATGTGAGCTGTGCCTCAGCACTTTGGTCCGACTTGAGCCGAGGTGCCATACGGTCATGTGGCGTGTTCCTAAAGACAGTGCAACAAACTCTGCCTAATTTCAGCTTCAGCTAGCAGCCAGACTCTGTTAAAAACAGCTATGGCAGTCATCATAGCAATAACAGTAATGATAGCAGCAATAACAAACCACAATGGCACTGCCATACATAATGGCTCGACAGTTTCTTATTTTCTAACTGTCATTCCCTTTACTTACATTGCACTATAGACCTTTAAGTCTCTATTTGAAGGGTTGCTAAATTATTTCACCTTGACTGAATTCTACATTCATTTGGACTAAAAATTAGAAGAGATAGATAAGGGGAGGAAGGTACGTGGCACGTGGTGCCAGAATTAAATATTTTGTAGGCCAGATCTTCAGGCTGGAATCTCTTGAATATGAGAAAAAAATATCAATGTGTGTGTACTATATATAAAAATCTTGTTAGATACACTTAAAACAATTCAAACAGCAGGACCCCAGATGTTCAGCTACTCCTTCTACACCTCAGCCTTGCATCCAACTTGCCAAAAGTCCACGTGCTTTGGAATGACATATTCAGTCATCCCACAACTTGTACTGTCTCATGGAGTGTCTCACACACTTTCCATGTCCTTTACAAGTCTGTCAGGGAGGCTGCCTCTGTGGTGTGCTGATATGTGGATGTATCACAGAATGGAAGAGACCTGCTGATCATCTAGCCCAGTGCCTCAGCTCAGGCAGGGTCATCTAGAGCAGGCTGCCCAGGACTGTGTCCAGTCAGGTTTTGTAGCATTTCATGGGAAATTCCACCAACTCTCAGGGCACCCTCACAGTGACCAAGTGTTTCCTGGTGTTCAGAGGGAGCTGCCTATGTTTCAGTTTGTGCCCATTGCCTCTTGTGCTGCCAGTGGGCACCACTGAAAAGAACCTGGCTCTGATTTCTTTGCCCCAAACTAATAGATTTGTAAGTACCTGAAAATGAACTCACCTTTAAAATATATGCCTACTTAAAACCAGACTTGGATGTAGATGATACACAAATAGCAAAAAAAAAAGTACTTTAGAATAGGCCAGGCAGTGGAATTTATTGCAGCTGACTATGAAGTGTTGATGAGTCAAATACAAGACTTAATGTGGAGAGCTCAGCTACTCTGACTCAAAACATTCCTCCAGACATTCACATAGGATCAGAACAGGCATCTAGTCTCCTCCTCTGGAAGCATCTTCCTGGCATAGCTTGATAAGATTCAGTTCTCTCCTATACAACAAGAGGAGATAAATTTCCAGGGAAAGCTGCAAGGTTTTATGTCTCCTATGAAATAGAACTGATCCCCTACTTTGTACATCCATCATGTCCAACACAGAAATGAAACTTGCACTGAGCTATCTTGATTCCCAGGTAGAATCTGCCAAGGCAGAAGTGAATCTCCCAAAAAAAGGAAAATATTTTAAAGGTTTTGCTACACTCTGGAGATTGCTTTCAATCAAATGGTAGGTAGGCAAATGGTAGGCAGTCTTTTGCAGTCTAGAGTGTCTTCTGGATTCTTTACTTGATATCCACATGGCTTTTGTAATTAGTATTCTTCCAGTTATGCAGCTCATGACTTGAAGTCACAGCCAAAGCACACGACATCCTTCTCATCTTCTGATTCAATTATCCTATCACACTCTACATGCACACAGACAAAAAAAGCCAAAGAGTTTGTAACCAAGGGAAGGAAGAACATATTCTGTATGAACCAGCATGCCACGGTTTGGGTTTTTTTCAGGACCCAAAATCAAACTGATCTTACAAGTCTTAAAGTAAGAAGGTTCCACCCTCTTCTGCAACTGCCCCTTTATGACAAGAGCAGCTGCAATCTTGGGTGTTCCTAGGGCAGAGATGACAAAAAAAAGACCTGCAACTGCAGCAGATGTGGGTAACAAAGGCTGCCAGAATTCCACCTCTTCTGCAGAGCTCTCACAAATATGATTATGATCTCAAAACTTACCAGAATGAAACAAAAGACTCATGTCACAGTCTAAAACATGAAAGCCATGGTTCACATTACTTCTGTTCTCTCTCAAAGGAAAATGCTACAGAAAAGCAGATTATTTGGTTGGAAAATGAAAGCAGGATTGATTACCAATGACCTCAATGCATCTTAAGGACTCTACCTAGTACAACAGCAGACTGGAAGCTACAAGTGATCAGATCCTCCTTCCAATAAAACAGTGATTCAGACTGGTTAGTCTTCAAGAAGCACTCAAAATAAAGAATAACTTAAGTTTTGAGGCTGTTTCTAAAGAAAAATATGCTGTATTTCAGATATTTCACAACTGAAACCAACATCTTGCCAATTCCAGACCCAGACATTTGGAATAGTCAGCTCTTTTGCCTAAGAAGTCTTCCCAGCTGGCAATGCACATACAGAAGGGACACTCACGTAGGCTTTGAACAAGAGAGAAGTGTTCAGCCTGAATAATCAGTCATAGGAACTGTCACCTGCTCTGGTGAAGTGGATAGAAGATCCATGCTTAAATAAATGCAACTTATTTGTCTTAAGAAATCATTGCCTCCAGCAAATGCTTGAGTATATATTTACATGAAGAACTGAAGAATGAGTAGGTAGAATAGAACATTCCACCCCATCTGCATGAAAACCCCACAAATGCAAGCTTGGAGCAATTATTATCACTGTCCTACTAAAAACCTGCCATTTTTGCTTTTACAACATGACATTTAGAGCAAGATTCATTAATGAGGTGAACTCACCCATAGGGTGGTGCCTTTGTTTTCAGTAGCAGGGGGTACATGACCTCAGCCAGGGGCTGTGCTAGAGGTTCTCAGGCCAGAGCCAGCACCCAGAGGACAAAGCCAAGAGTCAGGAGGCTCAAAAGCAGGAGGGCATTAAGAGCTAAAAGAGCAAGACAACCCAGGCACTGCCCTTATGCAGCAGGCACAGGTCTAGGATGAGTAAGCAGAACAGAGCAGTGTGAAGAGGAGTCCTCTCCTGGGCTTAGCTCAGGGGATCAGACTGTAGCTCTGATTTGTAGTGCCAGCTCTTAAAACTCCTCCATTTAGAAACCTTTTTGCCTTAGCTCATGTCCAGCATTATCTACTGACAAATAACCTTTATAATATATAGGCATAGAGGAACATCTACTAACAGACTGTCAGATTTAATATTTTCCTGCTTGTAGCTGACTCCTTATGCAACTTGAACTTCTATTTAAATACAGTGTGTGTGCACGGTGTGTCTCTTGGCATTTGCCTCGGTTCTTTAAGTATTCTGTTAAGTGAAAAATGTCCTGCTGTACAAACTGAAGATGTTGAACAAAGCAAGCTACCCTCAGACTTAAGACACATACTAACTTTTCTGTTAGGTTGCATAAATAGTCCGTTTAAAAGCAGATTATTTCTACAACAGCTCGTAATACATCCTGTAGCAACAGTACCATTTTCATGCAAATTTGTGCTGAATGTCTTATTAAAACACACTCCTTTTGTCTAATATTTTTATATAAGAAAGTAAAACAGTTCATAAAACAAGGTGCTATTTAGCTATGTAGTTTTTCATCTCCATAATTCATCAACACAACTCTGATCAATATTGATTTTATCAATATACTGGACCAAATTCAGCTGTGTTATGAATCCCAGAGCTGTCAAAATATTCTGTAATTAAGATTTCCTACCTTTGCAGAACACTGGGCAGATGGTCATGTTTTAAAGAGGTTTCAGTACAGTGGCCAGAAGTCATTTCTCACTAATGGTGCCATATGATTAATATGTCTTAAGTCAGGATCCATATTCAAAAGTTGGTACAAAATCACAACTTTCATGGACTTTTAATAGAAATATGGGGTAGACTAACTCTAAAAATTAAGTCCTTTCATTAAACCAGTGGTCTCCAGTGTTTCTGTAATGTAATAACATTTGCTCTTGAGATGCCACCTCATGTGGCAAAGATTTTAAATTAAATGGGAAAATAAATGCTTAGAGGACCTTAAAGAAACAAAAGACATCAAATAAACTGTAGTGACAATACAGCCTTCAGAGAGACCAGGGGTCTCTTGTCTTCAATTTTATAAGGTACAGCATCAGGTATAGCAGAAAACTTTTGCTGTGTAGGCATAAGTCTACTACAACTGAAGTAGAGTGAAAAGAAATATCAATGTCTAAATTGGCATTAGGATCATTAAAACAAACAAAAAAATGAGCTAGTTTTGATATTTTCAAAGGCTTTTAATGTCTATACACTATCTCTAGAAGCATGATCTTCCAGGGAAGAATTTGCAAAGTGAATTCCTCTACTTAAGCATGCCATTGTAATTCTGATGCAATCCAAAGCATAACTCCTGTAGTCCTGAGCCAAGGAACATTCAGAAAATGCAGCAAAGAGGCCCCAGCAGCAGCATCCTGTGACAACTGGCTGTAAAACTTCCAGCAACAGAACTAATCACTCTCTTTTTTTTTTTTTTGCCAGTTCAGTACTGGCTTTTCCTTCAAAACTCATGGCAATTATTAGGAATTAGCATCAAGTGATCTAGGACTGTAACACAGTGAGACACCCCATAAGAGTATATTAAGAGAAGGCATTCAGGTGAAATCAACAACACATTTGGAGCTGACTATTGATGACCTATTGAAGGAGGAAGGATCAATGATCAAATACAAATCCCACTCAGCCCCCTTGAATACACAACCATTCAATATTCATGTTGATTTCTTTTTACAAGTCAACTTTTCAAACCCTGGTCCTAATTTTGGCTTCATAACTTTGCATTCTGCACTACACACGGATAAAGAACAGGATTCTCATATACAAGTGTATTTTTTTTCACCAAGCAATGCATAAAGGAGTGGGTGTTCACATATGTGTAAGGCGTATGTGTGAGCATTCATCCATATTCACATTTCTGCTTTGGCAGTGGCTAGGTCTGTGTGCCAGTAATCAAAAGACAGGTTGAGACACAACAAGGAAATCTGTCCCATCTGCAGAATTTAATCAATCATGTGCTGTCAAGAGATTGAGCTCATAAAGAGCTTGAGTCTTACAACACGGTATTGTCTTAAAGGCCATACTGTGGAAGAAAATAATATAAATTAAGCCACTTCTCACTCCAGTAGCACATCCTTTATTTAAATGTCCAATAGAGAAACAAACAAAAACCTCAGCTGTCCAAAAATATTAGCATCCAAGTCTGAAACTCAATGACCACTGCTAAAACTAAGGTGGCTAGGAGTCTTCCTTCAGCCTGTCTCACACATATCAGACATACTATCTGTTGGGGTTTTTTTTGCCAGCTCAGGGGTTTTTTTTGTGTGTCCAAGCAGTGTATTGCAGTTGACACAGTTTCTTTTCTCTGAAGAGTAGAGAGAACAGAAGTCTTCTGAGTTTTGCTTCTCTGCCTGCTCAGGGGATCTGAGAAAGCAGGGAGAACAGATGGGCAGAGTTGCATGTGTAAAAGTATTTCTCAACCCAAGTCATTCAACAGAAGACCCAGAAGGGACACTTCAGCTGTCACAATTCCCTAAGGTATCAGATAACATTTTCAAGTGCTTTTTTTGTTGTTGTGAGTTTGTTTAGTTTCATTTGTTCTTTTGTTTTTGTTTTAATCATAGGCATTTTAATATATTAAGCCTAAAATGAGAATATCTGTCAGACTCTTGGCACTTCCATTGTTCTGTTAGTCCATGAAACCAAAAGGTTCTGTCCACTGGGACACAATTTATGCCCTTCCAGAAAATGGCTTGGATTATGGTGTGACTCCAGAGCTGCCTAATTCTGCTACTAGAAACCACTACAATTACCATGGGTAAGGTACAACCAAGCTCTGTTCTCACTGTGGCACTTTGTTACCTGAGCCTGGGTAGCTCCTCAGAAGAAAAAGGATTTACATTCTAGCAGCATTTAACACCCACAGACCCTGACAGATTTAGCAAGAGGTACAGTGATTCAGTACACAGAGGCTGAATTAAAAATAGTGACGTGGCTAAATTGCCTCCACTGTGTCTCTAAACACTGACAACCTCAAAGCAGCCACTTCCAACACTCAGAAACTACCTGTACAATTGCATGTCTGCAAGCAAAGGTCACGAAGCATCCCCTGGACGTGAACACAGCACGACATGAAAAAGAAAACCCATCAAAAAAACCTGATTGTGCAAGTAGTTACTGAACAAAACCAGTATTTCCTCTTCCACGAGCTACAGCTTTGAAAGGGAATGAGCCAAGAAAGCAAGGAGAGGCACAGCACAAGCTCAGAGGCATCACTGTGCCCCAGGACATCATAGATTGGATCCGAAAGAGCTCAAATATATAGACAGACTGGTTCTACTTCCACTCCCTGCAATCAGCGTGTTTGTTCTGGGATGGAGGAAATATCCATAATCAATACTGAAGGAATACTGGCCTGTGCCTCATCTACTCGAACAAGAAAGAATTCATCCCTGGTGCAAAGCTTACCCTTGTAATTCTGCCAAGGTCAGTGTCAGTTTAGGTTATCAGCTGCTGGAAGTGCTGGCCAACTTAAAACTGCCTGGAGCAAGCTTTAAACTTACATACTCCGCTTCTTTGACAAAATGTCTCTATCTAACTGGATCTGAGGTTGCAATCCCCTGATAATGCAAGACACATTCCTCCCCTGTATTCCTTATTTCCCGCCCTTCCTTCCCTTCTTGGCTCACATAGACCTTCCATATGTAGCAGAACGAGGCTTGATTACAGAGAACATATTAGTATCCCTCAGCTGGCATTCACCAGCATATGTCTTTCTTAAGAAATAATTCAAATTAGACTTATATACTGGTTAGGGTTTTTTTCGAGGACATTTCTGTACGTGCAATTTCTCACAGTGATTTTTAGATGAATCTTTCCTTCAATTTAATGAACAAGCAGTGATTTCTTTATCAAATTATAAGCTACAGTCTGAGACCTAAACCCCATGTAACCTGACTGCAGGTTTTAGCTTTGGCAATGATCTTACCAAGTATGTCAACAGCAGCAGCACCTCTCTTGAGCTTCACAGGAGCTCAAGGCCTTTGTTTCACTGAAGGTTTAGCAACTCCTAAGTTTACTCCAATGCCTAAGCCAGGTCTAAATCAGTTCTTAACCTCCAAAGTCACTTAACTGATTTTTTTTGAGATGTAAGCATGTTTTTTCTTCAAAATCTGACAGTATCTTTGCTTAGAAATGCAGTGTTAGAACCTGGAGCTGCTTGGGTGCCACAGGGGATTTTAATGCCCAGTTAATTGCCCAGGTAACCTTGGCAGGAACACAGAGGCCATACGACCTGCTAGGCTTGCAACACCCCACAAGAGTAGGAGCAAAAGCTTTCAGAAATCAGTGTAATTTTCCCAACTGAATCTGGATCAGTTATCCCACAGGAAAAAATGACATTATTCTCTTATTGTAACAGTACTGCTGAATGTTTCACCTCTGGAAAATATTATTTAACATAAAATAATTAGCATTCTGAAGGGAAATGGAGAAAATATTTATGCTTGACTAGCACAAACCAAAGACTCCTGCATTGCTGTTCCAGTTAAATGTCACCTTTTCTACTCCAGCTGTTTCTAGCAAAAGTACAAGTTGCAAAGCATCTGTCCTTAGACATCCTAAGGAGGACACTTACCCTACAAAAAGAACAGAGAACTGTTCTCTCAAGGAGTGAGGCTATTATAAAAAAGAGACCAAACAGATGCATAACAACATTCAAAACTGAACAGGATAGTTCAGGAACAAACAAAATTAATACAGTCAAGTTCAAAAAGAGACTGAAATTACCACTACAACTAGGAAGAAAAGGGGAGCTCTATATAAACCTCTGAACAATACACCCCTCAATCCTTTTTCTCCCCATCAAATAAATCTCTTTTTATTTTGGGGGGGCATTTCAGACCATGACAAATAAAGTGTTTACAAAAAATTTTTTTCAAAGCTAGCTGATCTATATAGATCAGATGATCTGTTGAAGGTTGCAGAGGAGCAAAATTACAAAAGAAATATAATAAACGTGTGGTTTATGATGAGAATCTCTCAGAAAAGGAATCCAGCCCACCTGTTTGTTTTATTTTCAGGTAAGAGGAGGAGGTAAGCAGGGACTGACAAGGCTTCAAGGGATGAAGAATGGCCTTCAGCTGCTGAAAAGAGAGGTTGTTTGTCCAACCAGCAGGACCAGCATCATTTTGTGTTCTAGAAACAGGAGATTTTCTTCATCCCTGCATGTAAACTGAGGTGAGAACTGTTTCATAAGGCCAGATCTCTTAATCTCATACAACCTCCACTCACTCCTGCCTCCTGCATTCCCAAGGTCAAGTGTAGAAGATAGAACAGAGGATCCAAATTCTCTCCCATAGGAAATTTGGCAGTGCTGCTGCTGATCAGAGCCCCTGTGGCCCAAAGGACAAGAAGGGAAATTCACAGATGAGACAGAGAGCTGAAAAATAGGAAAATCCCTACGTCATCCTATTTCCAAAGACCTTCAGATCAGGGGAAAAAACCAGCAAATGGCATTTCCAAGCCAAAAAATAGCAATATCACGTTAACATTCACAGCAAGCTGTCAGTCTCATTGGCTCCTGAAACACTGCTGCAGCTCCCTGTACTGCTTTGGTTTTGTACTTCAGGGGAGATTTTATGATAACTGAATCATTTCACTGCAAAGGCAGAAAAAAAATAGCATATAGAAAATATTTTTTTCTAACAGTATAGATTCACTAGCAAAGGACTTTTTCCTCTCCACCAAAACAACCAAAGGATTAAACTGAGATTAATGGCAAAAAGTGACCATGACAACAGCAAATGCTAAGATGACTACACACTTGCAACTGGGAGCTGTTACATCGTTTCCTTGGAAAGAATAATTAATCAGGGTTCAGATCAGATTGATAATTATTTCCTCCGAAAGTTTACATTTTTAAAGCACAGCTTTAAGGGACCAGAATGGCAAATACTATGAATCACTTACTTGTGATACTATTACACTGCAGCAAAATCTCTTTACCTGAGCTACTTTAAAAGAGTGGCCCCTT
>JANHGL010002697.1:7116-46862 GCA_024611195.1 Ceyx melanurus | reverse complement strand
CTGAGGTGGATGCAAATTATGGGATGGAACATAGCCATAGAAAAAATCACTTTCTTTTTTAAATCCAAAAGATATAAAATACTGATAAAATACTGCTGATTTTGAACCTGATAAAATGGTTCAAACATTTCCCTCCCCCCTTTGTTCACTATGGAAATTATAGCATATAGGGGGGGTGAAGACTTTGGGAAAAATGTGCTCTTTTACATAAACCATAAGTGGCATAATACCTAACTACAACAGTGTCCTGGTTTGAGTGTTTTAAGTGTTTTAAGTCATCTAAGTCACTGCCTGTAGAGACTGCAAAACCCACAGCTGTAAAGAATTATAACAATCAGATTGGCACCAAGCTTTTGAATGTATTTAATACAATGAAAATAAACCATGAAATACTGCGATTGATTCTGTGTGCATGCTCAATACAGGAATAGTACTAAATCCCAGGAGTAGAAAAAGCTTCTAGTCACGATATTGGTTATCCAGCTTTACTAGAATATAATTGGCCCTCAGGGAGTACAACACAGACTAACAAGTAAAATACATAGAACAATAGAAAGTGAGCCTGGAAAGTTAAAGAATGCTATTATTTTATAATATTAAAAAAAAAAAATAAATATTTTTTGGAATCCAGCCCTTCTTAATTTGTTTTGATGAAAATAGAAAATGAAATTTCAGATCTATTTATTATTAATTCAGTTATCTCTGAAAAACAAAGACAAATATAAATAAGACAGGGACTTATCTACAGATACTCCCACTGTATCTGAAAGCTAGTTTTCATCAATTATGTTTTGCAGTCACAAAGAAAACAAAACCATCTGAACAACCTGACTTTTTATACTCAGTGTTTCTGTGGATGTTTAAGGACCACATGTAAGAGAACAAGAATAGGTGTATTTTTAAATGTTTAAACAACAGTGAGGGTGACTGACAATTACTTCCTGCTCTCAGTGCTCTTGAAGGTATTGAAGGACCAAACCAAAAGATTATTTTGGTGAATTATCTTGATGATTTAGGGAAGGTAAGTTACAGAAACTGATGAGGTCTGGATATGACAGGTAATACATGAGTATGACAGGTAATAACCTGTTTCAGAGCTTTGTTTCTGAGGGTCTCATCTCTAGGCTTTTAAGAGTACATGTTTGTGATGATGGCATGCATTTTAAAATATTATCATCTTCCACACTGATACAGTGCTGATCCTGCCAGGCACTACATAACAAAGAGACTTTTTGTGCCTGAGAGGGTTCATAACTTACTTAATGATGAGAGGAAGAAATAAGATATAATGTAGTGAAGGAGTGACGGGGAACAGTGAGATGTTTCTGAACAACAGATGAATGACACTCACTGTAGACATAGCATCCAACTGCCACTGAGTGTTTTGTAGGCATGTCAAAGCGGGCAGATCTGAATGAGACATTTAAGGGAGGATAAAGCATTACCTTTGGTGACTTTTGCATATTCTGCAAAGATTCCACCCCCCCTTATGCAAGCTTCAGTGTCTCAGGGGATCAAGGAGATGCAACAGGCACCAGAGATGGGGGAACAACTGTAAACAAGAGAGAAGGGACAGGACTGGACGAAGAGCAAAGGTAATGATAAGACAAGGGAAAGAGGGAAAGTTAGAAACAAGAGCTATAAAAGAGGGAAAACTGTAGAAAAAAAAAATAAAGAAGGAAAACTGTAGCAAAAAGGAAGATAAACAGAGCAGGAGGGATCTGCAGAGCACATTGTCCTGGAACTGAATTTCTAAGACTCAGAAGACTGTGTGTAGAATGCAGTTTGATGGTTCAAGTAGTAGCACTGTGAGCAATGAGCCAAAAAGTCTCTGCCTTGTTGGTGACAGGTGCTGAGATCGGTATAGACCAAAAGTAAGCATTTTTGTGTCCACTTTTTTCAGGTCTGAAAACTCTAAGAAATTACATTTAAAAATATGTAGAAGTATTACTACTGAAGTTACTATGCCAGAAACTTAAAAATCAGAAAAAGTAGAAAAACTGAATCGTGCAACCTCAATTGAACCTCTGGAAGCAGATGTGATCTCTTTAGAAGTTCACAGAGAACTTCTGTCTTGTTGTGACTTTTGTTGGATCCCCCATGTCATCTATCTCTGTAGCCTCAAAAGTAATCAAACTGAGAGAAAAACATGAACAATATGTGGCACAATTTGGGAAGTACTCACAGTAAAATGAGTTAAGGTGGCTTATGTACAGCATTCCCTTAAGGAAAATGTTGTCAGTTATAACAACAGTAACAAATTATCCACTGGTATCTCATATTCTGCTATTAAAAGTAAGACAAGTACAAACACTCATCCACATACCTTAATTAAAAAACCCTAAGTGTTATGTTTTTTCTCAAAATGGATGACATCCACTTGATTACTGTAAGCAAAAACCACACTCAGCCTTAACCACAACAAATTATCCATCACTCCCACATCTCATGCTGTTAATGGCAATGTAAGTACAATCTTCAAAAGCATCCAGTAATGGCAGACTAAGGGATGTTTCATTGCTTATCCAAAAATAGTAGAAAAGAGCCTTTTCTATTATTCCAAGGGCTCTGCACCTTCTAAAAAATGTATGTCTTACTCCTATCTGCCCCTTGTCAGACAAAAGCTGCATATCTTAGAAATTCTAATATGCCCTTTGCTTCAGGCAAAGTTGGTGTTCCAAAGAGTTAATGGGAGCTCATTATCTTGAATTGTATTAGTTAGCCCTGCAATGCAAAAATGCTTATAATATAATCTTAATATTATTTTATTGTATTGACCAGAAATACTAAAACAGGAAACGTAACTGATGGATGCAGTATTGAGCTTGCTTCTGGGAGGTCTAAAAAGTGATGGTTATCCCAGTGGAACAAGAACAACAAAGATCAAACAAAGGCCCAGGTTTTTGTCCTGTAAAATAGCTATAAAAAGTGACTACTTCTAATATTAGTTGTTCAAACAATCAGGCACCAAAAAAGCACAGAAACTACCATTCTAAGGAAGACAAAGTTATAATACCAAATTTTCCTCTTCTACCAATATTATACACAAGACATTTAGGATGTAGATACAAACCCCAAAGGACATACTCTCTAATTATGGATTATATAGGGACAGAGAGTGAATTTCTTCTGACCTCAGTCACTCCACTTGTGCTGTGAAATAAAATTATGTTCTTTATAACTTTATCTTGATTACCGTAACAGTAGTTTCCATCATCATTTATATTTACCATTCTGTATTAACCAATACAGCCTACTGATAAGAGGATTAAATGGCACTGAAATACTCAGATCATCAGAGACACATTACATTTGTAACTAATGGGATTCTTAAAGCACAGAATTGATAATCATTAGATTATCAGCAGACACAAAAACCCAAACCAGAACAATGCCCCCCCAAAAACCCGTGGCTGAACTTGCAACTAAAATGAATCTGAATTTATCCACCTTTAACATTATGTTCATTACTTCAGCTTCCACTGCAAATAAGTGGGTTGGCCTCTCCAAAACAAATGGCATGCCAGTTTCTCCAGGATGACATGGTAATGTTAAATTTCTCTTGAAGCCAAAGGGGAATTCCCTCTTGAGAATATGAGCCGTAGGCCCAAGTAATCAAGCAGTAGCAACTCTGTTCCTTCCCTGTTGTTCTGGCCTCAAAGTTCCACTTTATTGGCTCCAATCAGCCAAACTCTTGCAGCTTGGCTCTCACTCCAACCCTCTACCCTAGAGATGCTTTCCCAAATTCTCTCATAACCTCCTACATTGAACATGCTACCTCGGTCCCACAGGAGCATTTTTCTAAAATCTTTGTCTCTGAACCTGTTTCCTCTTCCCACACTTTGTCTTTTAGGCTCCTTTCATGGAGAACTTTTCCTAAAGCTTTTCCCAAATACTTTTGTTGATAAAGACAACCTTCCTAATTCCTCTTCCTGTTGAGAGAATAATCAGCATTTTCTCCAGATCCCATTAGGCATACTCAGGTTGTTATTTCTGTGGCTTTCTCAACCTTAGACTCTATAATCTGGTTTTACTGCTACCTTAGACTCCAACTTCTGAGTGGTTGTTTTAGGCTACTGGACACTTTTCTCTCAGCACTCATTCTCAAAAAATCTCATGTATCTGTGGAGTGGATAATGAAGACACCAGCCACCAAAATCCACCTGTTTGGAAAATGAAAACAGAGTAAGGCAATTAGGAAGTTAGCAAGTCCAGTTACCCAAGACATGAAATAACCTAAAGAGTGTAACTACTACATTCTCATTTCTAATCTGCTATGTTATTTGGGTATGTCACATCAGAAATACGACATATATAATGGATTATGCTAGAAAAGTAGCATAGGTTAATAAAAAACTGCTTATCCCAAAAGATAATTAACTGGAGCTCATGCGATGTGTCAATATTACATGCAAGTCATCACTTAATCCATCTTCTCTATTGATAGGTATCCTGGAGCAATATGACTTACAACCAAGACATACTGTACCTTAAACTCTTGACTGTTCAAGAACTGTGGTTTTATCATCTCTGACTTATACTTTACCTCATCTGAAAGCCTTATGCACAAAACTAACAAAACAGACCAAAAAAAATATTAGAAAACATCAATGCATGTACTAGTGTCAAGACTTGGTTGATGCTAAGACACATCCCAAGTAGTTTTCAGCTCATTTGGAATGTTAAAACACTCTAGAATTACGTGGTAAAGGATTAGTCTTTAGAAGGGGCAAAAGCTTTTCTTGGCCTGAGCAGTAATTTCCATGGTCAAGATTTGATAATCAGAAAGAACAGGTTGCTCAGAACTGCCTGTTTTTCTATTCTGACCAACGACTGGATTTGTAGTAGGAAGCTGATATGTAATAAAAAGTTCTTCAGCACAGTGAAGCATAACAAAGAATAATAAAATTGTTTACAATTAATTGTTTTTCTTCTGTTCTAATGGAGTTCCTTGCTCTATTGTACCAGATATTGTCTCTCTATGCATTTACACCTCTTACAAAAGAGGAATTAAAAATCATCTTATTCAAAGTAATTCAAATTTCCAGCCACTGTATTTTTTACTAGAAGTGTGCATTTCCAGGCAACTCCTGGATTTCAAAAACATGAGCTTGCTTACAAATGTATAAAAAACACAGATGCAAAGAGCACAAGGAACTGTGATGCTTCCAGGTTTTATGCATCTATTTTTTCTTCTCTTGGTTCTGTACCACAACTCTGACTTGTAGTTGGACTAAGTGGATGGATGCTTTGAGTTGCATTTCAAATATTCCACCATGAGAATTCCATGATATTTTTCCCCAGCTGCAGAGAAAGCAGGTCAAAGATGCCATTTCACACACATGCACAGATTGCTGACTCAGGAGAAGCTTTAACTGAAAATAAGTGATAACCAGGGGGGAAATTGCAGTTAGTTTAAATCAGGGGGAAATGAACTAAACATCAAAAAGTTGGAAACGTGCAGCTTCAACCCATTGTTTCAGACAGTCTTACATAAGGTGATTAGTTAGAAACACAGCGGGTGTGAAAACAAAATCTGCCCTTAAGGGCTTTGTTGCAAACTTAAGCTTTTGTTTGAGGTGGGTTTTGTATAGCTCCCATGCTGTTTCATGGTAAGCATATTTTCCCCTAAGGTGATGTGTCAGGTATTGATAAGTTTGTTTTAAGTTCTATATAATTAAAGCAGTAAATAGAATACTGACATATCTATGACCTGAAACACTGTTTAACAGATAAGTATATGTGGGGCTGTGCTACAAAAACATGCATAGAATAAAATAGAGGTCAGCCAAGGTCCTCTGCCCTCAGTGAAATTACCCGTTTATTCTAAATCATGCATCAGCATTAAAATTGCAGGGAGAAAGCACCCCTCCTCCCTTCAGTACTGAGACAGATGGAATAGACCTCCAGCTGGAGACTTTTCAATGTTTTTGTGGATGGCACTGGTATCTCCAGAAATTAAAAGCTTCATCTACTAATTTTTTTTGCTCTTGTGATAAGTATGCTAATTGGATAAAACAAGCACAGACACTTGCAATACATTGCTACAAGATTTACTGTTTAATATCCACTCCAGCAACGAAAATGATTCTGTTTGTGTTAGAAAAGAGAAGTCAAGGAGAAAGGTCATTATATTGTGTCTGCAGCTTTCCTTCCTAATATGTGATTCTCATTTCTCAGTAAAGGGAAAATCAATACACCCTTTAAGTTGCCTTGGATTCAAAAAAAAGACAGGGCTTTTACCCACTACATGGCAGTGATTTAGCATAATCATGAGATATATTATGCAATCCTGGTTTTTACAAAGCTCTGATGTTCATTTCAGTGTTTTCTAATTGTACCATTGAGCCTTGTCCAGTGTAGGGGTGGGGCGGGGGTGGGGGGAGGGAAGCATTTTAAGTGTTATGATTGTTTAGTAGAAATTTAATTCTTTCTAGTATGAGGGGCTTTTTAACACCTTGCTGTTCTCAGCTCTCATTTGGGTGAGAGATTTTACTCACAAACCTGGAAGATTACAGGTACACATGAAATACAGGATTTCTGACAATAACAACAAAAAAGTACTAATCAGTTTCATACATTTACTAAGATTTACATATCTGTCTCTGTACCAGAGACATAAAGGTAATTTACTTACATTTTTCCTAATTATAAGATCAGATTCTCAAACAGCTAGATATATAATAGAGACAAACTGAGAAAAACAGCTAGGTCACTGCTGAAAATTATAAGGAAATAAACCCAACTTTTAGGTTTATTATATCACATAAAGAAATATTATATATATTTTTGAAAAACTCTGGAAAAAAAGTGACACTCATGGACACAAACATGAGAAAAAACAGAGACATGTATGGTGGCACAGGAGCTCTTACTGCCAGATGTGAAGGGCTCAGTGTCAGTAAAAGACTGGAGTCAGCACCTGGAGGTTTAATCACTCTTTAAACTAGGACATGCCACAATCCAGAATCAGCCATCAACAGAGTTAACAAAGAGAAGTGAAAGGACATTTCTCATAAGAAACCTCTTGAAAAACATATCCTTAGGCTTAAAGAGATGAGTATCATCCCTGACATCATAAACTTAAACTTCCAGCACTAAAACAGCAAGCATTGTCTTTCTGACATCAGGTTTCCATCTAAACAAACCCATTTAAACATATATGCAAACCTATCTTTAAGCATATGCTTGCACTTTGTACCCAAGGAGAAACTAACTCAGTTCTGGTGAGAAGCTTCTTCCTGCACTTGCTGGGGCATGCCATACCACTGGCTGAACAAGGTCCTACATGCAAGCTATAATGCACCACTTATGAAGGATCTCAGATCTGGATCCAAATTCTTGACTCAAATACTTGACTCATCAGTTCATAACAATAGGATTTCCTTAATTTCAGACTCAAATTATAAGTTATGCATTACCTTTTCCCATGCTTCCTCTATTCTTTTATCTTTTCTTTCTTTTTTTTAATACAGAACACAGACTTTTAATTTTATATATATATATGTAAAAAAAAAATAAATTAAATTGCCATTGCCACCTGCTCCTTTCCCCTCACCATCACTCACTAAAGACACCATCTGGGAATGACTAGCAAGCAGAGCAGGGAGTGAGCAGTCCATATGTTAAAATCTAAAATTTGACAGCCCTATTCTAGACTTTCCATCACCCACATTTTTTCTATTTTATGATTTTTTGTACTTTAACTACTCTCTGCAACATTTGCAAGGTCGAAACCTTTTTTTTTTTTTTTTTTCATTGTGAATGGATCTTTATTTTAGGGTAATTCTTTCATTTTAGCTGAAATCCACCAACTTCTGTCCACTTTTAGACTTTCTAAAATTTAATGTGTAAATGGATCAGATATTAAAATACCAAAACCTGTTGTAATTGCCATACAAATAGTGTATTAAATTAGACGAGAAAGAAAGCTTAGAAAGAAGACAGAGTATTGTTGGTTTTTTCCTTTTTCTTGCATTAGCTTGTGAATGTGACAAAGTTTTGGAATCTTGGGTACTGTCAATAACTCTTCACAAGACCAGAAAGAAACCAAAATCTTTTTTCCTCTCCTCATTTCAATCCCAAATCCCCATTTATGGATTTGCCTTATCATTTCACATACATCCAAAGTGTAGTGAGACTCTTAAACAAAACCAAAGTAAAAAATTTTTTAAAAAACAACATTTGTTCATTTCACTATGAAAAAGGGCAGGAGAAATACAAAGGAAGATACTGTACCTGTAATTATGCTTCTTGCTGGCTTACTGTCCCTGGACCCACTTTTCAAAAGACCAGCTCCTTTTGTATTAGGGAAATTATAGATGCATACCTCTGTAAAGGTTTTTGGTGTGTATTCATGTGGAGGACATTATAATCTAGGCTCAGCAGACGCAAAAAAAACCCCAAACCAACCAAACAACAACAACAAAAAAAAACCAACTTGGGAAAAACTCCATACACACAAACTTTTATATGTACAAAACAAAACCAGACTGAAGCATTCCACTGAATATCAGCAGATCTTGTACATTTATCTTTTGGATACAAAGAGGTACTGTAGGACCATTTATGAACATATGAAAGAGGTTTAGACATTGCAAGACTATTACTTACTGAATAAAACCAGCACTCGATAAGACTCTTTGAAGCTGAAACTGAAACTACATGAAACATTTACTTTAAAATAAACCCTGCAACTACACCTGATAAAAGCTTCTGAATGCTTTTGTACTCCTCACATAACCTTTTCAAGGTTATTCATTGCCAAAGCAAACATTATTAATGCAACACAGGAAGCATTCTGACTAGCCAGAGAGCACAGTGGATATCTCAAGGATGTGTACAAATTCAAGAAAGTGGGAGGAGAAAAAGTTGAGACTCATCAGAACACCACTTGGAGAAACACAGTTCATGTTTTTAAAAGGTCCTGTGTGCTTCTTATCGGGCATTAACATTTTAATATTCAAGTTGTCAGTAGTTTTTATGCAGGAATTAGTTTTTATGCAGGAATTAGTTAGCAGTATACTGATTTCTTCCAGACACAAAGTTCTGTGTTTTACACATGAAGAGTTAGATATGTTAGTTTAGTGATATTCTATCCTGTAAAAAGTGTATATTTTCTATCTTCTCTCCTTTCTGCCCTTGTATATTGGAATCCTACTGGTGTGGCTGCCAGCTGTGACCAGACTCAATTATTTGGCTCCCTCACTGAACAGCTGGATCACATCCAAGGCTTCCTATTTACAAGGCTAAAACAAAACCCAGGTCCCTTTTGTTTGTATACAGGTGCTCAATTAGGAGAAATCCTGTAGGGAAACAATCTTTTATTTGAACTATAAAAGCCATTGATACTTTTTAATCTGAAAAGTCGGCAAAAAATCGAGAGGCTGCCTCACGTTAGGAAAAAAGGTGTTAGCAGAGGCAAGCATTTTTCTGCTTCGTTGCACTCTCCTGAAGAAGTACTTTTTAAGCCCAAGGAAATCTAGGAAAGACAATGTCTGCTCTCAGTTTCAAGCCTTTTTCAGACAGAACTGAATCCAAAAGCTTTGTGCCTGTTGCAGTTTTGCTTTCTTTTTCCTCTTTTCAGATCTTCATCTTGAAGAAGAAACTCATGGATAGGACACATCCATTGCTGGGAGGTGTGGACCTCATCTAGTCTCTATGGACTTTTCCCATCTCCAAGTAAAAAGGTTCATCATCCAATTTCTGAATGTGAGGAATACTTCCTACTACCTTCAGATATCTGCTTAGTATTTAGCAATGCTCAGCTACAGCAGATTCTCAGCTTAAGGATCTCTGTGACAGTCTCCTTCCCCATGAAAATCTCCCTTTAATTCTCACAGAAGATGTTTTTAATAGTACTCACCTTTTTCTACAGGAACAGACTGAAAAGCAAAGTTTTACAGAAAAGATTAATTATATATCCAATACCACAGATAAAGGTGTTAAAGATGCTACTTTGGTACCATAAGTGATGACTTTGGTCTTTGATTAAAGTAAAGGTGGTACCTCCAGTGTAAAAGAAGATTCTCAGGCATTTGCGATGTAGCTATTTCAAATTGCTTTGGGCTGAAGCTGAGCCCAAAATTAATGGCTCAACCAAGCAATATAAATTCCTTACTACAACACTGATAATATCTATGCTGACACTTGTAGTAGTTCCTTGCACATAGATGAATTAGCACCTTTTTTTTTTTTTTTTTTTTTTTTTTTGGTAAAATAAAATACAAATGGGCATTTGTCTATGGAATAGGGGACCTCTTTGTTGCAGAGCTTGGGGAGCAGGTATTGGTCTATATCTAAGACAATGTGCTATGACCTAAAATGTGGTCACAGTTTTAGCTTCATCATCAGAGGTATGGCCATCCAGCAATGCAGAGGGGTAATGTGAATGACACTGCAACTATGGTGCCCAGAGGACATTCCCATTGCTGCCATACACACATGTTCCTTTTTTCTTTCCAGATATTTAAATTCACAATGATTTTTTGATGCTCAGTGCTGAGAATAGTTCCCTTTTTTTTGTAAGTTCATTAGCATTTGTCCACAAAAATGAGTGTGACTGATTAGTTCAGAATATAGCATCAATACTTCATGTGACTCAGGAAAAAGATGTGCTTAAAGATTAAAGCCTTTTTTTTTTTATTCACTTATTTCTTCATCAACCAAAACCCATACTGCCAGGCAGCTTGTTTTTCTCACTACTGAATTATCTAATTTAGGATATAATTGAACAATCATTTTTGTTACAACCTAGCCACCAAATCTTAACATGACAATACACTATGCACAAAGAATTTTGTTGTTGTTGTTAAATTCAATCTTGCACCTTACAGATTCATAATATTTCTAAAACTCAGTGCAGTTAAGTTGATGAAAATGCTGCAGTTTATGAAAGAGTAACAATAATAGCTACTTTCTTCTTTTGTAGATACAGTAATAAAATTCAGCTAAAATTGTTGTTTTTTTTTTTAGTGTTCCAAGCAAGCTGTTCAGAAGCAAAGCTACAGTCTACCAAGGTAAAGATTCCATTGGTTGTGAAGGCAATTATATGCATTCATAAGGACTAGTCATAAAGGATCAACACTCCAGCCACTTCATGGCAACAATAAAATTCATAGGTTGATTCTGATCATGCTGAAGATGTCAGGAGTCAAATTGCCCTACCAAGTGCAGCATTGTTAGAATAAACGAGATTCAACAGAAAACACGAAGCATCATTAAGCATAGAGCTATATTACTGTAGATAATGTTCTATTATCTACCACACAAAACCTGTTACATTTTTCCCTGGATCTTATTACAGTATTCCTCTGCCTTCTTTATAGTTATGCTTCTCTGATTGAGTACTGGAGCTCTACATTGTCAGGTAGTATACACACCAGCCTGGTTTGTGACATGTCTTCTATTTCAGTCTGGGTCTTCCTGACAGGCCACCTCTCCCACTGGCTTTCCCTCTTCAGCATAGTTTTTGTTCTGTGTCATCCCTGGGTGTGTGGCCCCCCTGTTTACAAAACTGCTTTCTCCATACATTCCTGTTCCCAGAAGTCTTGAGAAGCAGGAGCCATGGTTTTATGAAGGACCAATCAGTGGGTGGGGTGGTCTTATTGAAACCCCTCTGGCTTAGGAAATTGGGCTGAAATTCCTGATAGAACACTTCAGTCAGGCTCCCAGACACTTTTCTAGTCTTCCCCTCCCAACAGAAACAGGGATAGAGATGTGAAAAGGGGGAAAAAAATGAGGAAAAAAAGGTTTTAAGTATTATAAATGTTTGCACTAGGCTTAAGGAAGGGGTAAAGGGTCAGCCTTGCTCTTGTTTTGTCTGATATGATTTATATATCACTGCTGACAACAAGAGAGGCCAACTTCACATTATGGATCAGCAGCTTGGCAGTGAAGGACAGAGTCATTTATTTACTTTTCATTACAGAGTTCATAGGTTTTGGACTCCTATATAGGACATGCTGGGAGATTTCTCTGTATTTTCCTAACAATTATTCCTAAGCAGACCTTGGATGAGGGGGCAGGCTTTGATTTGTGAACATTTAATATTCCATTGTGTATTAGATATTGTATTTCCTTGGCACTTTGAACATCTGACTTAAAGCAGAGAGACAAAGAACAAAATAAATGTAGAAAATAGTTTAGGATATTAAAATTATTACTCTGCTTTAAGTCAGAGAGACAAATAACAATATAAATGTAGAAAATAGTTTAGGATATTAAAATTATTTCTGTTATTTTTTTGCTTATTTTTATTTTGTCATTTTCTTGATGTAATGGCTTTGTGAAAATAAAAAAACACCCTACAAAAAAACCATAAAAACAAATCAAAACCAACAAACAAAAATGCAAACAAACAAGCAAACAAACGAACAATAACCCAAACTACTTAACTATAACCTTACGCATCAAGTCTTTAACTCAGAGCACTTATTTATAGCTAGATCACATAAAATTATAAAACAGGTCAAAAAGGTGGATCCTCACCAACAGCTGCTTCAGCAAGGTTCACTAGAAAGTGGAGTTTTAAAAATGGAAACTTATTGTCATGTGATGTTTTGACCTTTTGATTTCCCAGAACTTCTTGATCATTATTTTCCTCCCTTTCCCAGCAAATACGACAGGAATTGATCAGTTTACTGGCTAATCTGGGAGCTATTGGGTGCTCCATATTCACTTACACAATGTCAGACACACTAGCATCATTCAGGACTGATGTCAAGATAACAGATTATGTCATGAAAGAGTCCTTAGTGCATTTATACAAAGAGAATTCTATAGTTCTTACTTTCATATTCCCAAAGGTTTCCTTCTATTTTAGCAGAGATCTGACTTTGTATTTGGGTAAAAATGGATTTTTTTTTAATGTTAGAAAATATGTTTGGTCATGAACATTTGCAAATGACACCTTAGATTTCTAGGACACATCTTGGAAGAGGAAAGGACTATAAATCTTCACACACACATTTCTGCAACCCAAGAATAAAATATAAGACCACTAAAACCTGGCAAAAGAAAGAGAAATAAAAATGACTGTTCCCTTTTTCTCCTGCAACTGCCATTATTCAGAATATTAAATAAGAAATCTGTCAGATGGAAATATTTAGATTGGAGATCAGAGGAAAGATGCAATATTATCAAAACATATTCTACTCTACTTTTTAGTCTCCAATGCGTCTACTAAAAAGCACAAGGCAGAATTATTCTAATGGAAAATATTATATTTGCATAAGCCAAGGTTTAAAGCCATAAATTGCTTTATATGCAACATTTTAACACTAGAGCTTGAAGAGTCCAGATTTGAGTAAGTATTAAATATTTTGGACTGAATCTATTATCCAGGGGAAAGAAGAGGTTGGAATACAAACAGATTTGCTTTCGTCTCTAAAAGATCTCAGAAGAAAAAGTGACATGGTGGAGTATATGACACCAGATCTGGGCTAAATAATGAAGATAAAAAATAGTAGGAAGTAATTTTCCCTTAAGTTATATGTTGCTAGGTTTCTTGCTCAGACTAACTTCAAATTACAATTTAATGACTTATTATTTATTTTAAACTAGAAAAAAAAAAAGAGATAAATTTGGAAATTAATCTTATAATATCTGAATTGTAGACTTACCTTTTATTAGTATATTGATAGGAGACAGTATAAGAGATTAACTGACATTATTAGTACCTACAGCAATCTTACTTTTCTCTGAAAAGGAATAATGCTTAAAGATCTTGTTTAAATTACTATGAAGAATATGGGAGGTCTCTCTTCACAAGGTACCACTAAGTGAAGACAAGGAACAACACGTATAAATTGCACTGGGAGAATTTCATCTTGACATATTTTTTTAGAGTAAAAACAACCACTCACTAGAACAGTGTCCCCAGGGACAAGGTACAGTTTCCATTGGTGAAGGTTTTCAATGTGCTATTGGATAGCACACTGAATAATCTCTTCTAGGCTGCCTTTCCTACAAAAGGTTGGACTAGAGGATATTTTGTGTTCCCTTCCAACCCGGGTAGTTCTGATTGTATGATTATGTGCACTGCTGCAATGTGGGTGTTTGAGAGTGAGGCAAACAACATTGCCTATTCCTTTTCAAGGTGAAGAATTAAAAAGTATATATCATTTCAAAATGGTCAAAGTTTTAAGGAACATGAGAGAGAGGACTGAGTTGTATTTAATATTTTTTTACCATTTACAGCATGCACTATTGCTTTTCAAGTAGCCTTACCAGGAAACATTTTAAACAAAAAATTATAATAGGTGGTATTTCCAAAGGTCTTGTCCTCAGTCACATATGGCATTAGAAATCATCACTCATGCTGAATGCTTCATCTCCCAGAACAGTACCTCTGGTACTTGCCATTCCTAGGCTGTCACAGACATTTCCTCTCTAGCAGAATTCATCTGCAACAGGGACAGTATCTAAGAGGTTTATTAATAAAAGATTATGCTGCCACTGTATTCTATTTGTGTTCATATAAATAATTTAGTCATAAAAGAATTCCCTGGTCCTTTATACAAACTTGGAAAAAATATACTGCAATGTTAAAGAGGATCATGGCAAATCAGTTTGTTCTTACATTCTCTTACTAAAAACACATGAAAAGTTACAGAAACGGAGTGAAATAGATTGCCAGAACAATCAGATATGGGGCATAAAGTAAAAAGAAACATGGAAGATGGCAGACACAACATACAGCATCTGACAAAGAAACAAGAGAAAGTGGTTGTATTAATGCTGTTGGATAGTAACTGGTTTATGAATCATTTCAAAATATTATTATTTTTAATATTATGTATGGAAATAAAATTAAATCCCTTTCATGGAACGATTGCCCCTGAACACACTTTACTAACTGCAAATGAGCTACTAGGATTTGCATCAGCTAATGAAACTGTATCTATTACAGGTGATAGCTGGCTAATTCTTCTCTTTGCTCATCATTTCCCCGACACTTTAAAGATCATCTAAATTAAACGTTCAAAGAACCTAATTTCCCATTTCTTAATTCTTCTTCTTTCTCTCATTGCTTCTTGGCCTAAAGAAGCATTCTGCAAAACTACAGGACTAGGTTACTCTTATCTTTTAAAATAGGTTTCTGAAGATCTAAGTTTCCAACATATTCTTTCCTGTCCCCATAAACAAACACCACTTCTATCAGTGGCCTCAGCTCACACGCCTTAACACCTCAAAGTAACTGCAGTAGTATGTCATAGTCACATCTTATGGAGTTACAAATTCAGTTCACCATGAAGGGCGTTACTGATGGTTTTAATTAGATGGGAGATTGAAAAAATAGTCAGCAGAAGTTAGTATCTCCTACAAAAGGAGTAAAGGTAGAGTCAGTTACATCAGAACTAGGTATAGGGAGTCAAAAATCACATTCCATACAATCAACAGACAACACTTTCATGTACAAATCCTGTGTCTATAAAAACGTCCATAAAAAGATAGCATTATGCCTTCACAGTAACTGATTATTAACTCCATTCCACTGCTGAGTAAAGATGGATTAAAAACGTAACACTGTTGAAAGTGAGCCTTCAGACAACTCAAAAAAAGAGTTTCACAATCTTTTTAGACTCAAGCAGTTATAACTTTCATGTATTCTCTGGATACAGTTAGAGAGGAACAGCAACAAAACCAAACCAATAAAATATCAGTTCTTTAACTCTGCATGCTCTTCTAAATTTCCACATGGAGACTACTGACTGCATTACAGGAAATGTTTCATGTTTATATTAAAAAGTTACAAAATGTAAGATAAATCCTCTGTTGCTAACATCAGCATTCTAACAAGCGGTCTAGTAATCTGCATTTATAATTCATTTGGTTTGAGAAAAAAAAATAAAAAATTCCTGTACCAGAAAAACAACTGCTGTTAAATTAACATTTAATTCTTGTTACATAAGTATTTATAAACCACCTCCATTGTGTTTCATGTTGTGTTTTGTGCGCCTTATCCTATTGGTCAACATTATATTCATAATACTTTTCATTTACATTATACCAAAGCACAGAGCTACTAATATGATAGAAATGTCTTCAGAAACATAGTTTGACTTCACTAGTTGCTGATAAGACTAAGCCATCCCAAAGTACCTCTAAACTGTAATTACCAAAATTAAAAAATTATACTTGTGCTCTTTTTGGTTGGGATAGAGTCAATTTTGTTGATAGTAGCTTGAATGGGGCTGTGTTTTCGATTTGTGCTGAAAGCAGCATTGATAATACAGGGCTGTTTTAGCTGTTACTGAGCATCACTTTACACAGCATCATGGCCTTCTCTGCTCCTCACACCACCTCACCAGCGGGTAGGCTGGGGATGCACAAGACAGGGTTGTGAAGGAGACACAGCTAAAACAGCTGACCCCAAGTGGCCAAAGGGATATCCCATACCATATGATATAATGCTCAGCCTATAAACTTGGGGGAAGTTAGAGGACATGTTTGGAGTGAAGGTGTTTGTCCTCCCAAGTACCTTTTATGCATGATGCAGGCCAGTTTTCCTGGAGATGGCTGAACACCACATAGAGGAATGCAAGTACTTGCATAAAACTGCATACCTTCCATGGGCATATTTAAAGCAGGATTAACCCTGCATATAAATGTTGTCCTGAACACAAGGCAGGCTAGTAAAAATCTGTGTGAAAAGTGTGTTTTCCTCCCCAAGTATACATATTTCATATTTTACATATATTTACAAATTCAGAGAAAAGAATTTAAGCACTTTCTAAAGATCATTACAAAATTAACAGAATTTCAATAGTGTGAATAGACAGTACAAAATAAGTGTAATTTGTACAAAATACTGTTTTAATATATTCTAAAGTAAATTAACATAAAATACTTCTGCAAAATAAGGGGGAAAAAAAAGTTACATATTGCTTCCTTTATGTACCATAACATTTTTGGATATTTTCCAAACACTTATCAGAAAAATTGCTTCAACACGCTATAAAAGGCTTCTATTCATTTGCATAAGTGTTCCCATCCCTTCCAATATTACCCTCTCAAATAAAGTAGAACATATGCTTATGAAAATATCTTCCACATTTCCTCTTGATATATCCAATATGCATATCAATATTATTTTTTGCCATACATCACTTTACCATGAATCACATTTTTTATACATATAATCAAAATATTTCAGAACATATTGCTTCTGCCACAGGAAACACAGGAAAATTTGCCATCAGTGGTCACCCAAGAGACCAACAAAAAAAAAAAATCACTACTTATCAGAGGTGGTCTTTTTCTGAAGTCAAAGCAGCAGAGTGCATTCAATACTTGTGGGAATATTTCAGTTTGGTTTTTTTAAGACAAGAAATGGCTTAAACAGGGTGGTCCCATGAATAACTCCCCATTTCACTTACTTGACAATAAACTCAAATAATAACATAATAGGACTTCCCCATATGTAACACAACGCCATGTGGGCTTGACTGATCCTAAAGGTACATAGACCAGCAATTCTGAAATGCAGATGTGGCTTAACATTCAGGAAGGTATTTTGGTTTTTTTTTTTTTCTTCAAAGAAAATGTAATTTTGAACAAAATTACAAAGGTGCTGTAAAAATATTTTTGTTAACGATTGTTTTACAGTTGCTTTACAAATTTTTTTTTTTTTCAAAATAGCAGCAAATCTTTATCTCTTCTGTTTTTCCATATCCAGCTTTTATTGATAAAGGAAACAAAAAAGTGTGTGGGAAATAAACCAACTCTCAAGTTTTGCAAATGTCCCAGATATATTTATCATAACCTTTACTTCTTCACCAATTGTCACCACACCCATGTACTCAAGATCCTTCAACTTTTACATTACTAATTTCTGAATTAACCACCATGACCTTTTTTGTCCCCTTGGCAGCACCCTCGAGGAAGTTTTTTCAGTTTCTGCTGAAGAAGTCTTGGTAATGTTGGATGCCAGAAAGAAAAGTTAGGAAAAAACAAGAAAAAAAGAATAGTGGAGGCACACAGACTTGGAGGCAGTGAGGTAGGAACACACACACCTTTCAGGGAGGAAAAGAAATACTGGGATCTCAAGAAATAGCCGAAGAGAATAAAGTAGTATATTGAAGAGGGTATTAAGACTTATACCAGCCAGAAAGATTCTCACCCTAATATAAGCACTGTCTTCCATTCTCCTAGACAAGTGAAACATGCTGGAAGAGTGGAGGCATGGAGATACCTTAAGGTGATGCCTGACACCACACGAGACCATCTTGGCAGACACAGACAAAAGGAAGACATCTGAGAAATTTCACGGCTAATTGTCAGAAGGCAGAGGGGCTTTTCTTGTTTTGTTTTGCTTTTCACTTCATAATCCCTAGGGCTTTCAGAATAAAGCTTTGAAAGTAATATTTCCTGCTAGAGCATATTCTTCTTACCAGCTACAGAAATCCCCCCCCACTCTTTCTAGTGCTATGAAGTACTTGCACAAACTGCAACTGCCAGGACCAACAAACTGTCATAAAAAAGAAACAAAATCTATCAGCCTACACACTGTTTACTTGGTTTGCAATTTAAGGCTTTTGTCTGCTATTGGTCTCCTCTCAGCTCATGCGTTTTGAAGCTAGGAGTGGTCAAGAAAACCTGTTCTTTCCCTCTCCTCCAGATGCACATATATGGAGTTTAGCCAAATAAGGCTGTGTACGGTGCTGTCAAATGCAGGCAGCCTCATTGCTGTTAAGCCTTTATTGCAACTAGACTAAAGAAGTTGCAATTTGTTCAGTGTTGGTCTGACAATGGGGCCACCTGGAAGCTTTTTTTCCTACAGACACCTGGGCCTCTGGATACTTAATCATTGTCGGCAACCCAAAGAAACAAAAACTTTGGAAAACCCTTTCAGCCCCTCTACAAAGGGTGGCAGTCACTCTCTATCACTGAATGAAGTTTCACTGTGACATTTGAGACAAGTCAAGACAGGCTGTTGGTGGGACAGGACAACCTAACCTTCATGGTGGCCTGCTGATCATGACCACCAGTCTTGTGGGCTACTTGATAAGCCAGGTGAGATCGTTTGGCCCAAAACTAACCCATAACCCATGTGTATTTTGTATTTTTTCCCCAGTGAAAGCAGTTTCTGGGTGTTGCTGACTGATCACACAAACACAAAAAGTGCAGAAACTCTCAGGACAAGAAGGACAAGTGAGGCAATCAATTCCTTTGATCAAACCCATGGCAGTTTAAAATGATAATGAAAAAAAACCCTGAAATATGTATGAAATTACTTCTTTCAGATATAATGCCGTATGTTTCTTAGCAGCATCCACAGAAGAGAATCTGAGACAACTTCATTAATCTTTAGAAATGTTTTAAATTTCAGCACTGCGTGAAGCCAAAGGCCATAGTGAGTTAGAAAAAGCCTGGGGAGCCTTACTAGTATGTTGTCAAGATTATCCTGTCTTAAACTATGCCAGTAAGGACTTCACACATTTCTTTTCTAGGACTCTAATTTTTTTAGAAGCTTATAGGAGCAGAAACAACTTAGAAACTTTCCATTTCATAGGAAAAAAATTGACAGGGTGTCAGAAGTAATTTTTCAAGTATGACATTAAAGTGCCTTGGGAAGACTGTACCCTAAACCAAATGGATGGAAAAGTCTCCAAAAGAAAAAAAGAATCCAAAGACAAAATGCCCCTTGAACTCAGACTGTCCTGAGCATAACCACGTGGTGTGAGCAGGAGTGACTTGGCTTTAGTGTGAAGCACAAGCTGGCCCTTCCTCCCCAGCACATTTCTCCCTGCTCAACTTCTTTTAACCCTAGGATATCCATCAGATGAAGAACAATATGCAACTATTTCTACTTTTTTCTGTTTTAAAATATTTTCAGATGGCTAAAGTAATTCTATATAAATAGCTTTGCTATTTTGATGAGGTTTCATATGCCAAATGTTAGCCTGAAGCGAGTATTTAAAACAGAGTTTAAAGTCCCTGAAAATAAAGATTTTATTTATAATGGAAAGGTTGATGAGATTTTACTGTAGCTATATTAGCAGACCATCCTATAATAAAAAGGTGTCATTTTAACAAGAGCACTTACAATAGAATTATAATGTAGTTAGGAAAGAATGAACATTACAAGGTGAATGTATAATTTAACACAAATACTCATGCCAAAAAATTAAACAGCAGATTACAGGAGCAGTCTGTTTAGCATATGGTTTCTCATAGGTCATCTGATCTTACAAACTTTAACCAATGAGAAATAATGTCTTCTTACATATATAAGAATTGCTAAAGACTTCATCTATTTTAATAGCTGACATCTTACAGAATCATATTTACTTGAAAGTTTATAAATACAATTCAATGGATTAATAAATTACATCAAAGGTAGTTGAGTAACAATATAGTACTAATAAAAGGTGCTATACATGCAAATTCAATACACTTCAGGATTCTTTTATGCACGTCACTTAGAGCATGGTATCAAAATGTCCTTTTAGGAGTTAATTAAAAAGAGGACAAATCCTGGTTTCAAATAAGAGGCAGGATCTTCCCTTGAAAGATAAAGGGAATTCTGCAAGAAATCTAACACGCTCCTTGCTTCCTTATATGGCTGGATCTATAATAGGTCATTCTTCAGTCTACTTTTGATGGGTTTCCTTGTAAAATTTTTTTTTAAAAGATCACACACATGAACAAATCAAATAATATTTGAGCAACCCATTAAAATTAAGGTACTTAAATGCTTTCCTACTATCCAGATTTTAAGAGACAAAGAAATTTTATTCTTGACCCTCTCTAAACACAGAATTTGTCCACACTTAATTTCTGTTGCTGTCTCTTTCTATTTTTAATCCAGGTTTCATCAGAGTGAAATCTAACATTTCTTTCTCTTAACATTCACTCACATTTTTTATTTAAATTTCCCAAGCTTTAGGCTTCAAAATTTGAAGGTGTGGCACAGTTTTTCTTCCACATGACTCCAGCTTTGCATTCATATTTTGCTACATGGTACCTACAAGCACTGCAGTATTTAATTATCTGCTTTCAAAATTATTGTGAGCCTTTTGTGGCTAGTTCAGATATAGACAGATCTCAAGGGCAGAAAGGATCACAGTGAACATCCATCACAGCCCATTGCAGTCCATAAGACTACTCTTCATCAGATTCTGTCTTAAATGGAATAGTTATGCTTGAATTAGCCTGGGGCTTTCAGGAAAAGCAAACAAATGGCTATATCAGTATAAAAATTACTTGTGCTAGAGAAGGTAACCCAGCCTTCATTATAGTTCCAAGGCTCTGTTTTTTAAAAATGCTTTACTTCAAGGATTATTTTTTTTCACTTCAGCTATCATACTTAATTTCTCCAAAAGTTCATTATAAATAATATTATTAAAACAACTACAAAAAAAACCCCAACCAAACAAATGACAGGTTTTAAAGATAATTACTCTGTTAAATGAGACAGCCCATCAGAGAAGGAAATAACTAGTTAAATGCCATTGATGAAAGATTTCATTTGTGATAAGTTCAATTCCCTGTCATACACCTGAGGGGATTCCAAAGTGATTAACTCCTTTTCAAGATTACAAGGCAATGTGCTTCCTCCCCAAGCTATTCCTACTCTGTTTTCCCATGTGCAATGCATTCACTCCAGTTTTCCACTCACTTCTGGCACAGAGGCAACAGTCATTATTATTGAGAAAGAATTATGCTTCTTTTGAAAGCAATCTCTTCAGTGGTTATTCCTGTAGAAAGCAGAGCTATGACAGATTTTTAGAGAATATGACAATAATCAGATCATATTGTGTCCTGTCCTAACAGTCCTTGGTTCTAGAAAGAACAGAACTGAATGTTGGAGAAGCTATCCTTCCCTCTTGTCCATACTACCTCCAGTATACTCAGGATAAGAGGTCCAAAACTTAAGTATCTTCTCATAATATATCAGACTGTAACCCAACATTTTTATCTAAAGATATTTATACATTTTTTTGGTCAGTTGTCAATTCTCTCAGTTTTACTACAGTGAAAAGGGAGGAAATTATATTTTATCCTCTTAAAGAACATTTTAAGTATAAACCCTTTAAGCAAAATAATGAAGATCATCAAAGAAACAAGATAACATGAATATATAAATGGAAACCTCAAAATAAAGCTGAGCCTATCACAGCTAAAAAAGTATATGAGAGTTTACTCATCTCAGGAAAAACAAACAAAACAAACAAACAAACAAAAAAGAAACAGAAAAAAAAAAGAAAAGATTATTAGGATGACTATAATGAATTGCATATTTGAAGTAAAGTGAGATTTTAATTATTTAGGCACAAGATTTAAGAGTTAAGATTTATTTCCTTCCTGTTTTAAACTGGATGCAGTTGAGATTTAATAGTTGTTTTGAGTGCAGTCTAAAATTTCAAAAATAATAAAAAACCCACAATAAAATATCAAGTGATGTTCTTTAACATGTGTTCATGCCTACGTGATAAAAAGCTTTATACTTTTAAAGATACCATCCTCTTTCCCTGCCCCCTTTCTCTGACCCTCAACCTCTGATGTCTTATTCTCTGTTCAGGGAGAGATGATGAAACTAGGATAAGCAATAGCTTCATATTCTCCATAGCTTAACTCCATCTTACAAGTTACAGCAATAGTTTATGATGTGTCTGACATGTCATTAGAGCTGTAATGGTTAATTGATACTCCAGGCACACAAAATCTAGAGGCAAGCTCTACATCTTTGCAACAGGAGTGCAGGCTCCTCTGTAAATGAATGGAGGTGAGAATGATGAGTGGCATACAATTACTATTGTATACTAAGACAAGCCTAAATGCTCATTATCTAGCATTTAGCAAGAGTTTTAAAAACCACTATCAAACATTTATTTTGCTTGGTGGGTGTGTTCCTCCATTATAAATTCTCTCTATGTATTAACTGCTGCCCCCCTGACAAGAGCCTGAACCAGCTGTTAATGGTTTTGTTGCTGGGACGGGGTGGAGTGTCCTTGACAGGTCACTGATATAAATATATATTTCCAGAGAAGGATGTGAGCCCAGTTGCTATAATTTTTACTTGACAGATTAGGACAACTGAGTTAAGAGTATCTGACAGCTAGATATAGTCTGATTTATAAGCCTAAGTAGGAAAACATGACAGACGTATGTATTTATTAAAGATACATTTACAAAATGTTCCAGTTTAATTTGACAACTCTGCCAGCTAAGGCCTCAGGAAGCCTGAGGATATTATTTTCTACATACTGTCATGACACTACAATTTTAGCAGAAGTTAAAAATCAGAAATAAATAATTTTAGCATCTTACATTTATAAATTACATGATGTACAACATCCATGAATGTAAAGCAACTGGCATATCCTTTAACAAAATTTATTATAGCAGCTGAATTATTCCACATAATTGGTGAATGTAGAAAAAATACATGTACAGTATTATTACTATTATATTCAAGTGTACATCAAGAACAGTACTTTCATGGCAACATCCTAACATAGCAATATTTTTGTCAGTTATAAAATTGTCAGCTAGCCTGTAGAAATTCAAACTAAGGAGGAGATACACAAGATGATTGGGTTTTTTTCCCCCTAGAAAGTTACAAGAAAATTCTAGCCATACTTCTACTATTGAAACAACACTCTAGTGTGCCTTAATTTTGGAATGAAGCTTTTTTACCATAGTTACTCCAACTCACCTCATATTTATTCATCAGCTAACCTTTCAGACAACCAGACAAATTGTACTTTACATTTGTTTGACTCTGTAAAAACTACTTAAAGACATACTTTCAGGTTTTCTTGTTGACAGAACAAATATTCTAGGGGGTAAAAAAAAATTAGTTAACAATTTAGCATTCATCTTTGCTTTCAGCATTTTAATAACTTCAAATAAGTAAAATCATACCCCTAGTAATCCTACCTGCATTGCTGAAACTATAAAGATAACAACGTGCCTTCACTTTAGGACAAAAGTTGCAATATCATCAAGGCAACAACTGGCAAGCATTGTAGTTTAGATGAATGTAAAATCAAGCATATGTCTAAATTATGTGTTATATGATACCCATCAGGGGACTCAGCTGTGACAAATCATGAGAGAAACTTCTTTCTCATTTTAAAGAATGAGGCAAAACTTTATGAGATGGAACTTCATCAGGAAAGATGGTGGTATTCCTGCTTTCTTACTAAATTGTTACTAAGCCTTCAAGGTCTTTTTCAAATCTAAAATTTCCTGTGAGGAAAAGAAACATCAAAATGTAGGTTTTAATTTTTTAATGACAATGCTGAAGAAAATAAATTATTCTGCAGAATATTAATGTACTTTTTTTCCTATATGTAGCATAACAGTTCAAAGAAGGCAAGAAACTGGGAAAAAAGCAGGCCAGTTGGCAAGACAACAACCAAATAAATCCAAAAACCTCACTACTTTATGTAGTGAAAGTTTTGGACAATTCAAAATAGCTGAGTGTAAGCCAATCTTAATAACTACTTTAAAAACATTACTCAAACTATATTATCTCCCAAAACAAAGTGGTTGTCTTGCCCTACTTTTCTGCAGTCCAACATTTCTTCACCTGCCTATGTTTCTCATTTAGACATGGCTATTACTCTTGTCCTACCCTGTGAAAATCCTTCACACTTTTGCTTCTCATCTTTCTTACTGACAGCCAAGTACCTACTATAAGATCAAAGAACTGTTGTGCATCGATAGACCATAAATAAATAAATCTGATAAACAAGGAGAAAAAGCAGTGAACAAAAAAACCCCTGATATATCAAGGAAAAAAAATGTCAAGAAGAAATGCAAAACCAACATTTTTTTCTAAAATTAATTTCTTTGTTTTCTCCAAAGGACAACATTAATTTGTGTCTAAAGTTATTAAAAGTCATCCCTAATAAGTGGGACAACTCATCCACAGTAAGCTTTTGTCAAATGTTAAGTCCTTGAAAAGAAAAAGAACAACAACAACAAAAAAAGTCTTTATATACCATTGCTATACACCTCAGGTCCAGTGTGTATCATGTATCAGGATAACTTGGACACATGCTGTCATGCTCATGTAATGAGGATACATGCTAAATGTAGTCAGACACAATTTTGCCATGGATAAATTTTGCCACTCTGTTTGTATAGTTTTGAGAACAAAGGAAAAAACCTATCAAATTTGCAGCCAGGTGCAAGAAAAAAGTAGATTTCAAGGAGGTGACTACCACTCCAAAATTATTTCAAGAAAGAGGAAAATATTTAATCTACTAAAGACTTTCTATACCATGCTTTATCAATGAGACCCTTACTTCTTTATTGTAAGTAGGAATTATAAATTTATATACATAACAATCTTTGATCTCAGGTGGTGACAAGAAAGTTCATAATTGTATTATAAAAAAACCTCAAACATCAAGGTGAATATAATCTTTAAAAGATACCAAAACAATAATTCAATTAATCTTTAGGCTAGATACAGGTGCAGACAGCATTTCAACAGATCTCCTCAGCTCTAAATACCCAAAATCTGTCTTAGGATCTTTTGTAATTTGTTAAGAAGATACAGACTACAATACATAGCTGTCTTCTGTTGAGCAATAACATTCATCATTGAGTTTCCCCACTTTTCATCTTATTAATGTTTGTAGTTTTGAGCCACAATAAAATATTGTTCTGTTTTTAGATATTGGGTGAATAGTCCTTGTGTTTAACTCAGATAAAAAGTTAGACAAATCCGCCCCCTATCCAATCCATTCTTTGTCCTCACATCATCTTGTTTTCTTGAATTTGACTGAAAAACATAAAAATTAAGCTTTAAATGGAAATACATCTGTAAACTCAAGTAGAAAGCAGCTTCTACCATTCTATAATCACTTCTCAGCCTGTATGTTATTACTGCTATTGAAATAGATGGCAAGAATACAACACCAAGACTCTGCACATGATTAACTTTTTATTCTTCCTGTAACTTGCTATAAACCTCAAATGAACTTGAAGATTGGCAATAGCATGTAAAGAGCTGGATGCCAAAGTGTATGAGACATTTTTTCCAAGCAACTTTACCTTTCTTGGATTTGGTTCTCTTTCCTTCTCCCCTCTTTTCTTCCTCTCTCCCCCAATAGCTGTTAGAGCTGATGAGATGTTTCATTTGTATTTTGGACCTAAATCCTTCAAAAGGTCTTGATCCTAAACATAAATATGTTCCATAAAGAGATTTTTCCTCCTTTCAGTTCCAGCCTTGCTCTTTTTGCTGAGAAATACTGAAAAAAACCCCCCACAATTATTCCAAGTGTCCTGTCAGCAAAGACCTAAAATTAGTTCACCCACCCATTTTCCATAGGTCTCAGAAGAACAACCATGTTTCAAAGTAACTGTGCACTTTAAGCCACTGCTTTCTGTTCTTTATTAGCAAGTAACACTGGAGATTCAAGGCACAAAGAAACATCTTGGTTGTCTGCCTGGTCCGGAAGGATGCTCTAAAGATCTTAGTGTTGTGAGATCTGGTTGTCTGTGTCAACCAGAATAGCAGCCCTCCTCAGATTTTGTGAACATACTCAATGGAATGTCCAAAGGTCATTACTAAAGGCCACAATTTACACAAACACCAAAAGCTGTAAAATACCTGAAAAGGGTCTGCCTAGTACCAGACATAGAGATGAAAGCCTGACAAGATTTTCCACAAAGACAGCTTTAAGACAATAAGGTAAGATATGCCTAAGGACTAAGGCAGCATTCATTTTAGGTACAGGTGAGATAAAGAGTGGAAGCTCAACTTTGCTGAAATCTCACAGACCTACTGCCAACATTGTCCATGACTATATCATTTGGGAATCAGATCTGATCTCTAAGTAATGAAAACAATATGGTTCCTTTGGTTTTTATTTTTCAGGGCTATTTTGTTTTTCAGGAAGAAGGACAAAACAAGATTTGGCCAAATCACTTCCTTGTTAACATTATTTCATTTGTTGTATTCATTCCCATTACATGAAGCAGGTGAAAAATAAAGGCATTTGCTCAGCAGTGTGATGTGAAATTTTGATAGCATACTGAAACAGCTGGGCATTTCAATTCTTTGCTGATAAATTTGTTCCTTTGAAAATGTGGAACATTCTTCAAAAATATCAATGTGATGCCTCAGTGAACATCCCTTTATTGGAAACCAGAGTAATGATACAATTCTGGTCACAAACAAATGGCCTGACAAAGTCCAGATACAGACAGTCAAGGTCCTGTTCAGCCTTCACATTCATAAGACTGATTACAGTGGAAATGGCCCCCCATGCACTTCAGGGAATAATTGGCCTTTCGTTTATAAAACCTTTAGGTCCATTTTGTTCTGGTGATGAAAGTTTTCCTCTTTTTCTGTTACCAATGCTATTTACTATCTATATAGCTCTTGTGAACATCATAGTATTTTGCTCTGAAAGGGGGATAGCTCTATCTGAGGAAGGGGGTGGGGGGTGGAGTGAAATACTGAAAAACAAACTGACATGCTCAAAGCTATTGGCAGTTGCAAAGAATACTAACTCTCAGACATTCAGTCCACAATGCTCTATCTATTTGAGCTACCCTGAGAGTAAAACCCAAACACTGTGAAAGAAAAAGTTAGATAAAATGTTAGTACAGAAGGACTGAAAATTTGGACTGGTGACATGGAAAAAGGAGAGTCTGAGCAGCAACACAAAAACAAAAAGAAGACATCAGAAACACCAACAGGTAGCATAATCAAAGCAGGAATTGTGTTTTACAAAGCTAAGCGCATGTGAATCAAGAGGACACATATCAGAATTCAGGTGAGGCATAACTGCCAGCTCGAACTTGTGGAAACTAAGCAAAGAAAAAGGATTCAAGTTGTGTTACTGTTATATTGTTTTACCTTCATTTGGTATCCTGGAGTCAAAATTTGCACTCCCCTTTAGAATTTTCTGTTTTCATTTTGCTCATGGTTCTTTCTTAGGGGTTTTGCATGTGAAAATGATATAACCAACTACTAAATATGAGCCACAAATTTCCTAGTTTCCCTGAAGTCCAAAAACCAGAAGTATTTTCTTCTGAGAGGTTGTTCCTAACCCCTAGGTTAGAAGGCTGGCCAAAACCTCCTAAGACTTCCTATTGTTTGTCCAAAGGCCTCGGAAGGCATATCTGACAGCTGGTGTTGAGCATCCTGCAGAGCTTGTGAGACATCTGCTGGCATCCCACTCATGCCACCCCAGCAGTGCTGAGGGGCTGCAGCAGCCCACTGACCTGGCCAGGCTTCCATGGAGTGGTGGCTGTATACTCTGTCTCTCTGCTGACCTTCAAGGACAGCTGCACTGCACAATCCCCCTTGAGCTGAAGTCCTACTACTGTGGCTGTGGCTAGAGGGGGATGGTTTTTCTCCTGTTTTTCAGCTCCAGTTCAGATCAGAGAGTCTTGTGCAAGCAGGACTTCTACCCCTACACCTAAGAATTATCAAAAAGCAGAATACAAATGACGAGGTAAAACATTGTTTGGAATATTTACAGTGTCATTTCCAGGCTTCTGGGGTTATGAAGACTTCAGTCACAGTGTGTTTATTATGTAAATGTTCCGCATTAGTTTAGATATACAAACTGGTAGAAAAAAAATATATTACATTGGGATGATTAATTATAGTTACATATAACAAGTTGTAACTCAAAAGAAGGAATAATGACATTTGTGTTTGAATGACATCTTTCAGAATAAATAGAATAATTATTAATATCATGTATGCATGTATATTTAAAACACTCTATGGTGGAGAAATGAGAGGAATTCTATAGCATAAAACTGAATTAAACTGTAACTGTAAGTAAGAACTTCACATCTGCACAAGTCCCTGTGGAAAGAATAATAAACTTCAAATGGCAGTAAGCTAGACAAAAAATTAAAAGCTCTATCCAAGATACTTAAGAAACTATCACTGTTCATAGAATAAGAGGAGGATGGATTCAGAAATGCGTATGAAGTAAGTAGCAATTTTAAAAGTGTAATGGAAATCACAATATTTCATATTTCCTCCTCACTTTCAATACCTATTCACATCACAAAGATGTTAGGCTGCTCCAAACAACCACAGATGACCATCTACATAAAAATTAGCTTTAACCGATGTCTGAATTCTTGTCATGCACTATGAGAGGGCAAGATTATGACACAGTAATATTCCTCAATATTTAAATTTATTTCAAACTGTTTCTGACATCTTCAATGATGAAGGCGAGCTTGTATCATATTTGCAATCGTGGAACAAATTGTTTACCTGGAAGAACTGGAGTATGGCTACCTTTGGTTTCTAATTCTGGAAACAAAACATGACAACTGGCACTAACAGAAATGACAGATTTTTATTTTGAGGGCATAAGAAAAAAAATGAATCCAAACAAACAACAGAACCACCAAACACCAAAACCCCAAAGAGTCAGTTCTAGTACTTGAGCTTGCAGGGGTAAGTGGTAGTGACATTCTGTTCTCCTGCTGCCACCTTTTAAATAGTAACACAGATTTGTCTTTTAGCATGAATACATATCAGAAGTATCCTTAAGAAAATCAGATTTAAATTAATGAACAGGGGGAGGGAAAAAAAAAAAGATAAATTGAAAGAAAAGGAATATCTGCTATAGCTGAGCTGCTTGATACATTCATGGTGGAGCTCTCCAGATATTAGGGGCTTTATCACAAAATATGTTCCTGTTGCAACCTCAAAATTTAACACATTCATAAAACCAACTAATCAATACAGCAATATCTGCAGTTGGCTATCTGTAAAGTTCAACACTTAATCATAATTAAATCAGGAAAAGCTGACAAATACCAGTGTAAGAAAAGACAGAAAACCTTGCAGGAAGTAGCCAAACACTCTTAAACCATCAGTTTGATCAAGTCTGGCATTGACTTCAGTTACTACTATTTAAATTCACAAGGAATAACAAATAATCTCCAGTGCATACCTTTTCCAATTATCAAATTAAGATTTGAGTTAAATGAATGAACACAACAATAGTCTAATTATATTAAACCACATGAAATACTCGAAGAAGAGGGTATATGCAGTTAATCACTTGGGTGTCACATTAAATACATTAATAAAATTAATGGTGCATTTTCTTTCCTATGAAGTATTAAACTGCTATCAGAGCAGCTACTTTTGGTTGGTAGATGGGTATAAGAAAAACAGAATTTATAGCCTTGGACACAATTTATTTTCCTTGGGTACCAGGTGCTTTAAATGCCACCAGAAGGATGCTCTAGGCAGTGCCATGCTGTCCAACATGGCTTGGCATAGATCAGCTCAAAGCCTTTGTGCCTTGCAGACTTTGATTAAAGGCTAGTGTTAGAACTCCTATGGGTTTTTACTTGATCCAGTGTATCATAGGAATTGTGGTCTTTTTTCCTCATCACAGCTGCCAAAAATATGCCAGTTAAGATAATTACATTTCAATTTGAATTGGTAATTTTAATGAAAAAAACTGAAACCAGGATGTAGGGCACACTATCCCACAACAATACTTTATTGCAGATGATTTAGGGACCCAAATTTATATTTTTGACTCTCAGTGAGACCAGACAGTTTTAGGACTCTATAATTTTGCAGGACTGCCTCTATAACCTATTTTAAGTCTTCAAAACTCACCTTAATTTAGTTTCATCCATTTGCCATTTGCTGTTTCATTAACTACATGTCTTTATGAATCACAATACATGTAAGAAAAAAATTCTTCATTAACATATTTGCTTCCTTTTAGAAGGACAAGTAGAAGAACTCAGGATATTCTGTCTGCCTTTTCTCTGTTGTTTGCATTATTTGTTTCAGGTCTGACACAGAAGCCTGGCAGTCACAACATACTGTAAGGGGAATAATTTTCCTTTGTTTAGAGAGCACAGTGTGTACTGCCATTTACATAATAAAATCCTCACAAAAATAACAGATGGTGAAGAGGCACTCATGTTGCCACATGTTGGAAGCATGATACAGATACTTGATGAACTTGTATCTCTCACTTTTGCCTACAGATGTCTACCAGCTATTAAACCTTGGGGGTTAGTCAGATAGTAAAAGGTATAAAGGCAGGTAAAAATCTACAGAGTTTTCCTGCTTACAGGAGGCACAAATATTATACACAGATAGAAATATGTGATCTGTTGAAAACAGTTTCCACTACCATAAAAAGTAATTCATAATCTCTATTTTTGACACATTGGGCTAAAATGGTTCACTATAGAAGACAGAAAATACCATTATTCCACTGACTCTGAGCTGTTTTGTCTCTTTGAAATACTTTTCTGAGCAGAAGCTGGAGACAGAGCACTCTATGCTAATGCTGTATAGTAGCAATATCAGTTCTTGGATACATTACCATTAATTCTATGTGCAAATTAAGTGCCAGAAAACAAGCGTCTGTCACTTTGAATAACAGCCATACAGCCTGTGTACAGTGCAATGAAAGAAGATCACACTACACTCTCTAATTAGAGTTAATGGATCTGCTTCTGATCCCATTTACACCGATTTTACAACCATGTAATCCTAATCCATGCTATCATCTCCAGTGGAGCAGATCCTTTAAAAAGAGTCAGTCCCCAGGATGATACAGAGGGTATTTAAATAAACAGTCATTTAGTTAAGGCTAAATGTTGCTCCTTAGATGTACAGACTTATATTGCTTTCAGAGCTGCACTGTTGCAGTTTCAATGTAGGGGCTGCAGTGGGGGAGACAGGCAAGATTGGGGGTCTCTTTCATTACTTCTGCGTTTTCAAAAATTTTGTATTTTGTACATCTGTGGGGACAGAGCAAATGCTGAAAATTAGCTAGGTCCCTTAGTATCTACAGAAAAAGTAAGTTGGCTACATCACAACTTTGTTCTCATCATGTTTACACACTTTGGTCTGAGTGCATTAGCATATTAACGTTTATGAATGCTGAGTAGACCTACATTTAACTAACTTACTTTCCAGCATGCTAGAAATTTGGCCTATGGACTCTAGAAATCTATTTCCCAGTTGAAGAATATATGCCTGTTCATATTTATCAGTGGTACTGATTGAGATTCAATTTTGTAAACACCAAAAGAACAAATATTCCTCCCTTTAGCTCTTCCAATGGGCAGGCAGGGCAGGAGAGCTAGTTTACAGTTCTGGGTCTGCTTATGAGCTCCCTCATGTCAAGGCTGGGCTCATGCTGCAGTATGAGCAGTGTGAGTCTCCTGTGCCCAGGCTGATTGAGCACACCTCAAGGTACCTCATGAGGGCCAAATCCATGCAGGAGTTAATTAGACGGCACTTTCTTTAGGTAGCTGCCCACATACACATGATCTCTTACCACTAGATCCTTGACTCTGCAGTCATCTCCCAAGTGGGACACTTCTGCTTCATGGTTGTTGAACACATGCATCTCACAGGAAGCCCTAACACTTAGCAGACTACTGGCATTGTCACTCCAAGACTAAACTGTTGACTAGAGGATTTTTATGGCTTTATTTATCTGGGATTTTTGGCAAGCTGTCCAGAAATTTTATTGTACAGTGAAGAAATAAACCTTGATATAACATTCTGGCCTTGCCACTTAACTATGCCTGCCTACATGTTACTCAGCAAAGATAGCAAATACTAACTCAGTATGGTAAAAATAATAATGCTGGTGACTAAGCTTTGCTTATAGCTCTCACACAGGTCTATGACAGTACTAAATGAGTGAAAAACTATTTAAATTGTGTTTGCTTCAGTGATAGTAGCCCAAACATGTCCTGACCCTAGACTGACTTGTGCTGAGTGAGGTATGAGAACGTTTACAGTCAGGTTCCCTGGGACTGAAGGTGGTTCTTCAGCAATTCAGCTACACGACTAGTCAATTATTTCAAGTTAAAATTTTATCTCCACCTTGTACTTTGAAAAAAGTAAAATACATACACATTAATAAAGTGACAAAGCTTTTAATTAGGACTTCATAAACTCCTTTTTTTGCATGCTTGCTTTTCATAGATTTACAGATGCACTAGTGCGTCCTCACCTGATCTGTACAAACTTAACATTGAAGGGGGAGACTCATCCATGTCCCACCTCCCTAGTCCTGAGATAATAAATAAAAGATGTGTGCATAAGTGGTTTTAAAGGTGTGCAAGTGCTGATCTGTGCATGCAGCACTGTGCTTCCAGTAACTGAACTTGTGTAGGAGTCTGGCTGCTTGGGCAGCCTGCAACCACCCTGAGGGCTGTGGCACATTTGGATCCTGTCAACACTGCCCCCATGCATCCATCCTCCTCCTCCCCTAAGACAATAGGTTGGAACAGTATCACACACACATTTAGCCATGCTAAGTCATGAGCCCCTTCCACCAGTTAATTCCCAGGTTTAAATATCCAGCACTCATACACTGGACTAGTCCTACTGTCACTGTGCTAAAATAATTGAAACAGGAAATGGGCAGTTTCTATATACCTAAAATTACTAATCATATAATACCATCTAGGTTCAATTATAAGCCTAATAATTTTGCATGGTTTCATGATAGAAAACAAAACACTCGTGCATTGTGTCTCCAGGAGCCCTCTAATCTTCCAAGAAAATGGTAGTAAGAAGACACACAAAAAAACTGACAGAGCTTTACATCACTAAGTCTTGGAAATATTTGACCTATCAAATAAGGCACAAGTCATAAGAGACTTTGATTCAATTTCCAGCTGTGTTAGGGCTCTACTACACAACCTTGAATAAATTGTGACTATACATTTGCTTTCTTCACCTTCAAATGGATTCTGGTAGTTCTTTGTTTTATCCTGTAAAGCACTAAGTTCTACAGACACAAGAGGTAGTTATTATGTTTCACAACTTTATCTTGACTATCTGAAAAGGTATTCTTTCATGTCAGTGGCACTGCTATTTGTTTGTTTATCATGTACTTTTCCATCATTCAACAACAGATGTACTATCTGGAGAGTCTTCAAGACTGTTTTACAAAGCACTTGAGACTATTTTGTCTTCATTTTATTTCTTTTGTTGCTTATTTCTTTAAGAATTTTTTCCTCAGGGATTTGGCTAAGCTATAACCATTAAAAAAATTATACAACAGTATGTAGTTTCTGTTTTCCATTTAAGCTAACTTTTGCACAAATAAATCTCAAAGGATTGAATATACCTTCTCCACTTTTCTGATTCTTTCCCTATGAATGCTGCTTTCTGTCTGGGCAATGTCCATTGCCTTTGAAGAACAATTATTAAAGCCAAATGTTGCCTGAAATATGGCTTGTATTTGCCTGGCTTCTAGAACTAAGAGCATAGTGATTTCCTTACTTTCCTGTTTGTCCAAATTCTGTCATCAGGTTTACATAAACATCAGGTAGTCTTTCTTGAGACCAAGGAGATGACAACAGGAAGAAAGCAGACCAGAATGAAAGTTACAGAAAATATGACCCATTCAAAAAAAACCTAGTGAATTTCTCCAGTCTCCATTCCAGTGAGGCCCTGCCTGCTAAAATAAACTTAATCTAACAAAAGCATGGTTAACCTAGGTCATGACCTTTTTTTCTAATTCGACCCATGTATCTTACTTTTATTAAAGCCACAGCATTTCAGAAATCACGTATTTTTATATTTGAAATTTACTTGGACTTTAGAAGGCTATGAAAATGTTGAAGCCAATCACAACTTCCCAGGAAAAGTTTGTGATCAACTGCAGCGAAAGGAAACAAAAGGATTGTAAAATTGCTTCAAAATACTGTCATAAAGTTGCTACAGTAGAGACTTTCAAAACTGTGCTGGAGCTGCAACTGTGCAGTTTCCATTACATTTTATAGGGGCTATATATCTATGTTGCCTGAATTGCTCTGAAAAACCTCAGTCTGCATGCCTAATGTCAATAACATAGCACTTTGAATTTATTGCTTAATTCTGTCTCACTCTGCCCACTAAAGTATTTTCAAATTCTAAGAGTCTAGAGTACCTTCAAATAACAACCTTTACAAAGAAATAAAATCAAATTTCAGAAGCAATTCCTCATTTCCTCGAGAAGCATAGACCCAAAATGAGAGTTAAAATCTGATGTACTCCAACATACTGGTCTACAAGCAGTTTTTATTTAGTTGGAACTAAGTTAAGAGTAAGTCATGGAATATTTAGGTAAGCCCAAGAAGCAAAATTGGCAAGGAAACAAAGAAATCTATCCTGTTCCTATTAATCACAATTATTTTTGACCTACAGTCTTAACCTAAAAAAAAAACTGAGGTGCTCTAAAGGTGTAATTATCTACAATTCTAGATAAAACTGGCACTTTACAGAATGTGGATCCATTAAGAAAAAAACCCAAAACAACAACAAGCAAACAAAAAACCCAAACCAAACCAAAAACAAACAAAAAACACCCAAAACAAAAGCAAAACAAACCTACTTCTCCCAAAGTCTCAAGTCTTACATGTACAAATGAAGGTCAATTGTTTCCCTCTCTGAACCTCAGTCTTGATACTGTATTAACAATTATTTCAGCTAAATTGATTTTCCAGGGGTAGCTTTCTGTTAACAGATACTGTCTCATTTTTATTATATGACTCCATCTGAATTTTTAAATGACCATAACAACTTGCCAAAATAAAACAAAACTTCAACATTTCTAGTAGGGTCAAAATAAGTTTTTTCTCAACACAGTCAGTACCTTAGAAACTAATTGAGAACTTTAAAAAAATGTATTAAAAAAAAAAAAGTTGTTTCTTCTAGCTCTGAAAAACCAGATTTCTGTGACCTATTGTCACAGGATCATCACTTTACATGATGGGTAGAGAATATTCACAACCCCTAGTACCAATAGCAAAACATGCCACCTGATAAACATCTAGTTAGATCTTAGCTGAACATTGCTTACACAGGTAAGCCTTGAATAGGCACCACAATGCATTATGATGCAATTCTACACAAAGCACCTAATTCACTTGAACAGATCATCATTTGGGAAGTCTTTTGTATTTTAACCACAGATAACGGTGATTATTTTTTAGTATGTATATCTCATACAACAATTAATAAAAATTTTAATGCTGAGCAGGATACCTATTATTAATTTATTTCCTAACATGCTGGTGCATTCTAAACCTGGTGTTCAAAAAAAAAAAGTAGAATTTCTAAAGGAGATCATGCACAAAATTAATTTCCAGAACTTATGCACTGATATAAGCCCTTCTTGTCACCTTACAAAAGGATAGTGTTAGAAAAAAACTTAGAAAATCAGTTAACTGTAATTATTTAAGTAACTTTGTGCTTAAATAATTGACATTTGGTAGTACCACTAATGTGAGGTAGAGGAATTTGTTTGTAATCTCAAAGTTATAATCAGATTGTACCAACATATTGCAGAATAACCCCCCCCACAGAATATAATAGAAAGGAGTACACATGCATGAATATTTTCTGATCAGTTGAATTAATAACTAATAGGTACAAAGAGCTCATAAATCTCCACATCAAGAACAAGCTCCAACAATTATGAAAGCAGAGAACACAAGTTTTCTCCTTCAAAACATTCAAAAGGGAGTTCATGTGGAAAAGAAAGTATCAGTAAATGCCACTTCAGCAGTGGTTCCCTACCACTATTTCTGACAAACCTTCTAGTAAGTTCACACTTTTCTTCACCTTCAGACTACACATTCTTTTTCACTGAAGCCACTTCTACACATGGGAGAACACAGAGGTCCACTTATCACATGCCCTGATCAACATGTCTATCTGCTGATTCCCTGCATCCAAAGTGAATCCTAGCAAAGAACGTGAGTTAATAAGCCTGTTGAGTTTCTTGCCTGGGATCTGCCACTAAAAATAACTGTCAAAAGCAAAGAAGAAATAGAAGCCTGTGAGAAAACAGTGAAACAATGACAAAATACTAGGGTGAGCAAAGTGAGGAAGCAGTATTAGGGAGAGAACCATACACTAGGAGAAGCATCTTGAAATAGAAATCTCTCAAAAAATACAGTGTCCATATTAATTAATTCTAATTCATTCTAATATATGTTGCTTTGATGCTTTTTTTTTTTTTACACATAAAACCTCAGAATTTTGACATGGCAAAGACTATTTAAAATATACACATAATTCTATTATTTCTTCCTCATTCACCTTCTTTTTCCTTGTCATCCATCTTATTCTGTCTCCTCTCCCTTTTTGGAAGTCTTCATCTCCTGTTTCCCTTCCCTAGCTTTTGTCAGCCTTTTTTCTTCCCTCCCTCTCCCAAGTCTTTAGTCGTTCTTACTCTCTCCTCTTTGGCCTTTCAAATTTGCTTTTTGTTAAAATGTTCTTAATACCACTTGAATAAATACAAGCTGAATGGATACCACAGGCACTAGCCACTTTATTGTGGTAAACAATACTTTGCTTTTTAATTGCTGCTGGCTGGATGTATTGTGCTCAGATTATACCCACTTCATATATATATTGTTTCAGTTAATAGAAAGCAACTTCTTATTGATTGCAGAAGCTTCAGAAGAATGTTTGTGTTTAAAAACATAGAAACAATCTAAACAGGGTAGAGGACAAAAAAACCCCAACTGTCTGGCCTCATAATAGCACACACTGCATGCATACGTGCATGTAGAAGATTATAATTTTAAGAGCTCAGACATATGAAGAATGGGGAAAGGATTGTCATTCCACATATGCTAAAGGATAAATTTCCTAATTAATTCAGATCTCAATCAGTTAAATTAAGGAACAGCCTAAACGCAGGGTGCTGCACCTGGGTTGGAACAACCCTCACTACCAATACAGGCTGGGAGATGAGGTGCTGGAAAGCAGCTCTGCAGAAAAGGACTTGGGGCTGTTTCTGGATGAGAAGATGGACATGAGCCAGCAGTGTGCAATTGCAGCCAAGAAGGCCAATTGTATCCTGGGCTGCATCAAGAGAAGTGTGGCCAGCAGATTGAGAGAGAAGTGATTATACCCCTCTACTCTGCTCTGGTGAGACCTCACCTGGAGTACTGCATCCAGTTCTGGAGCCCTGAACACAGGAAAGACATGGACCTGATGGAGCGGGTCCAAAGGAGGGTCACAAAGATGATCTGGGGGCTGAAACACCTCTCCTGTGAGGACAAGCTGAAGGATCTGGGGTTGTTCAGCAATAAAGAAGGTGGGGAGACCTTATAGCTACCTTCCAATAACTGAAGGGGCTACAGGAAGGCTGCAGAGGGGCTGTTTACAAGGGCCTCTAGTGAAAGGATGAGGGTAATGGGTTTAAATTAGAGAAGAGTAGATTTAGACTAGATATCAGGAAGAAGTTCTTTACCTTGAGGGTGGTAAAACAGTGGCACAGGTTCCCCAGGGAGGTGGTTGAGGCCCCATCCCTGGAGATATTCAAGGTGAGGTTGGACAAGGCTCTGAGCAGTCTGGCCTAGTTGAGCGTATGGGGGCTGGACTAGATGACCTTTGGAGGCCCCTTTCAGCCCTAACCATTCTATGATTCTACGATTCTACGGTACCTACATAACACGGTAACATGATAATTGTGATACAGAAGGCCTCAGTCCACCATCCCATAGGTAAAAAGATTCATAATGACATCAAGGCTAAGGTTTTAACAATACGAAAATAATATCAAAACAACATAATTACACTTCTCAAAAATATATTAAAAGATGTTTGAGAAGAGATGGCAACAGCAAAATTGATTTTATGCAGTAGGCCAAAAAATGCAAAATTCTGGGAATAATGTGGTAATAAGGAAAAAATAAATAAATTTTAATCCCAAATACACCTAGAGTTATAATTTTTTTTAACTTTTTTTTTTTCTCCCCCCCCTGTTTTATAATGCTAATGGTTTATAGGATTCCTACAATATGGTGAAACCCACAAGATGGTTTAATCTAACATGAAGTTATTTTTCTTCTTTATCCACAAAGAAATTCCATTAACCTTGAGTTTTCAATGTCAAAACAGTAATGGTGAAATCTGCAGTTTATATTGCTCTTTGCACTTCCGAAAACATTTAGTAAAAATATGGCTGAAAGCAATCTGCAGAAAGTGTAGGGGTAGCTAATACAAAAAAAAATAAAAATGACAGACACAAGGATTTTTTAAAAAGATCCTATTTGTCTGCCAACATCATTGTCAGAATTATTTTTTTAATAAATTCTAAAAAAATAAAAAGTAAGAAGTGCTAAACTTCAGTCAGAGGGATTCTGTACTTTAAAATGAGGTGATAAATATGATTTAATATAGGATCACCTTACCTTTTTAATACAAATGTTTTAAACCTTATTTTATGCTCCATGTGAATTATACATCTGCAGTTCATATAATTTATGAATGATGTGTCCTTTAAGGAATTTGACAACAGACTGATCTAAGATCACGGGGAAGTTCTTCGGAATGCTTTTAGGAATAAACGTCAATCTGACATTATAATTTTTTAGGCATTTTGAAGTGAAGTATCAGTTTTATCAGATAATTATCTACTAGAGGTCAGCATATGTCACTTTCTAATCATTTTCTATTACAGATATAATACAGAGAAGGTATATACGTAGTGGAACACATTTTCCTGGCATAGATATAACTAAGTAGTCCTTCAGGCTTGAGGAAGATAGCATAGGTAAAGCAAAGATGTATAAAGTGCTCTTCTGAGCAAGACAAAATACAAAATATGTACAAAAGTTTTAAGTTTCCTATTATGTTACTGTCCTAGTAGGATTAATTAGTAAAAAAACCCTTAAAGTACTTATGGTCGAGATTCAAAACCATCTCAGAAACACTGTAGTTTTTGGCATAATTTTTTATATATATATATATATATATATACACAATTATTATAAGGAGCTTCTTC
>JANHGL010002695.1:0-14052 GCA_024611195.1 Ceyx melanurus | reverse complement strand
GGAAAGTCCTTCCTGGCACGGCAGCAGTGGCCTAAAAATGACCATGTTCGACACTAAAGCGGCGTGGTTTTAATTAAAATTGATTTTGGACTAAGTCCCTAACTAGTGTTTCTAATGCCTGCCATTTTTTTCCAACCCCCCCCCAACCCTGATTGCCAAAACTTGAAGCTTCAAAATAAAGCAGGAGGAGGGGGAATGGGGGGGGGGGGCTGGTGGGAGAGCAGGGAAAGGGGGGAGGGAGGGTGAGGAAAGCAGAGCAGCTGCCTCAGATTTCAAGTGTCAGAGCCTAATGGGGCTGGAAAAACCTTTGTAACTTGCCCTGCCTCGAGTTTTTCCAGCTCTGGAGAGCCAGGTTTTTTGGCCCAGAGGAATGGGATTTGTTCAGCCGGAGAGAGAAACCCACAGATCTAACGTTACCGGGTTATTTCCCTTCCTATTAATTAATTTTTGGCAGAGTCTTTATCAGGGATTCTTTTAATTATCAGCCCTCGGTACAGCGTTAATCCTGAGAATGAGCTGGAGTTAATTCCGGGGTTATTATGTGTTCCAGCCTGCAGCTCACTAATGAAAATGGGGATTTCTCTGCCCGAGGGCATCAGCTCCTCATTCCCCGGGAATTTGGAGCTGGGTTCTGCACCTCGGGTGTAAAGTGGGGTGGTGGTGCTGGGAAAATAAACCGAGGGGAGTTTTCCTGACCCGCTCAGGTGCTCTCAGCACCCGAGCCTTTGCAAGGGCAGCTTTGTGGGCACAGGCCCTCGGTGCCGAAGTTTGTTTGGAAATGTTACTCATCTAAATGAGGCAGAAAAGCAGGAATTTCACCAGTGTGGCCAAACATAACTGAATGTCAATCCTTGTTCCCCAGGAGGAGGAGGGAGGGAGATCCCCAAAGCATAGGATGGGGTGGTAAAGCTGTTGGAGCAGCCACGGCTTCACTTTGACCTCCTCCTCCTCTAAGTGGCAGGTGGGTCGCTTAGTGGCACCGTTTTGTGCCCAACCACTCTCCAGTTGAGCCCGAGGGCACCTCTGTGGTTTGCTGCCACCTCCACAAATGCTTGGCTAATTGCTGGAAGGTGGATAAACCCAACTGGAGGCTGGTGCTGGAAATCCATGTGCTCCTGGGCCACAGCCTCCCTCCGAGATCTTCAGCCACTAATCCACTATTAGGCAGATTCCCCCAAAGGATGGAGTCACGGAGCTGGCTTCATCCGAGGGGAAATTCTCTCTCCACACCCAGCTGAACATTTGCCTACCATCCCTCCTGGCTCCAGTTTGCCTGTAATTGCCAAAATCAGGCAACTCTCCCTCCTTAGCTCGTCCCTTAAGCAGCATCTTCTTGTCCCCGCAGCACCGTGGGCTCTGCCGAGCACCCAACAGGGACCTGGGATGAGATGAGCTGGAGAAACCTTCCAGGGGAATGGGAGGGAATAAAGGGGCTGATGGTTGTTTTACTCACTACAAAGTAAATTCAGAGTAATAAGTGGCTGTGGATTTGTTGGGGTTGTGGTGTGGGGAGGGGGGGAGGTTTGAGTCTCAACTAGTTCCTGACGCCTGGTTCCTTTGGCTTAAAGGAAATCCAGGTCAGAAAGAGTTAATTTCTGAGCTTGTAAAGAGGGAGAAGGGGGGAAATCTGCCATACTGCAAACTTGGATAAAGCAGAAAAGATGCAGATGGGTCGGTCTTGCAGGAGGCATTCTGGAGATGGGCCAGCTGCATTTTCCACATGCCGCAGGAGTTACTCTTCGGACAGATGGGACTCTGGGGTCACCCAAGAAAACTCCAGTGAAAAGGTTACCTTGTAGGAGCATTCGACACACTTCTCTGCGGAGCACAGGGGTCAGGCACACTCTACTGTACAGCCACCGTGCTAGAGAAAACAAACAGCCAGCAGCCTGCAGAATGTCAGGGACTGTGGGAAGAGGCTTTTAAAAAAAAAAAAAAAAAATAATTAAAGGCCCCTGTAAGGTTTTCCTGGACATAGAGCAGGCTGGAGACATCCCAAGTTTCTCTCTGCCTCATGTTAAGAGGGATTATCGTGCTCCCCGTGTTGCTTGGTCTGTGCATAGTTTTGGTTGGGAGAGAACTTGCAGCTCAGGGAGTCCAACTGCTCCCCCAGCACTGCCAGGGCACCACTGCCCCGTGTCCCTCAGCAACACGGCTCCACGGGGGGCTTGGAAACCCCTCCAGGGATCACAGGGATTCCATCCCTGCCCTGGGCAGCCTGGCACAGCCCTGGACAACCCTGGAGGGGAAGAAATTGTTCCTCAGGTCCAACCTAAATCACCCCTGAGGCAACTTGACGTCGGTTCCTCTTGTATCTGCACAGCACAGGCTGCAGTGGGGAGGGTTGCACCAGGAATGGGGCTCAGCTTCATTTTGCAGTTTGGATTCTTTCCCAGCATGGGGAAAAATGAACCAAGCCTTTTCCCTTCCTGATCTCAATTCTCCAGGAATGAGAAAGTCCCGAGGCTTTGCCTCTGGCTGGGCTGGAACTGGAGAGGTTGGGGTTGTGAAAGTGGCATTCAGGCTTCAGGCTCTGGCACCCAGTGCCAGCTTTTGGAAAGTCAAACAGATGTTTCCTCATTCAGCTCCGTGTAGCTTGTCAGTCATCCCAAGAGGGAAATTAAAACGGGCTCAGGACAGGCAAAGCTCTGCTGCAGCCGCTGAAAAGGGAGATGAAAAGCTGCTTTTTTTTTCTTTTTAATATTATTTGCCCCTGTGTTATGGGGTTGGCATCTGTATTTATTTGCTCATTTTATTTTTAAGTGGAATGAGTCATCCCTTTGGGGAAGGGGCAGCAAATCCATCTCCACGCTGCCCCTTCCACCTCTCCCAGCAAACTTCGGTGTTTTGTGTTCGTTTTGCTGGCAGAATTCAGCATCTTTTTAAGCTACTGGATCAGGCAGAGCAAACATCTATAAACCCAGTGCCTCTGTGGTTTCCATTCTCTTCCGTCTGGTACGCTTGGAGCACTTAATAGATGTTCTTTGTGATAAACCTGATGGAGAAGGGTTAATTATTATCCTCGTTAAAATGAGGGAAACTGAGGCAGCATGAGCAGCTTGCTCTGTGTTTTCCAGCAAGGTGCCAGAACAAAAAAATATGCAGATCTCGCTGCAATTTGGGCTCTGTGGAGGCGAAAAACGCCCCTGGATATCTGCAGAGCCACCGAAATTTCCTGGTCAAATCTCATTAAAGTCGGTAGGAAAAAAAACTCTCGGCATCTGTGGGCGCCGGGCTCGGGCCTCGGTTATGAGGTTAAAAAGCAGCAAGACTCTCGTTTCTCTAACCTTTGAGCTGCTTAATTTTGCTCTGGATTAATAGGTTGTTCTGGTCTATTAGCAGCAGGGCTCGTTCGCCCTTGCCTCATTTTGCTTGGAATAATAAGACCAAAAAATTATGCCTCGGTGGAAGAGAGGGGGGTGAATCAAAGGAATGGAGATTTTCCATCCTCTGAGAAAAGAGCCCAGAGTGGTACCGGGAGGGATGCTGAGCATTTCTTTGGGTTAGAAAACAAAAAAAAACAACCCAACCCAGCGTCGGGAAAAACAAAGAGCGGTGAGATTTCCCTCTTCCCTTTTGTTGCAGGGACAGGGATGGGAACGCCGAGCTCCGGACCCTCCTTTCCCGGGGCTGCCACGGCGTGTCAAGGGTTTTTTTTTTTCTCAGGCTTGGGGAGAATGCTCGGGGGGTTTTCGGGGGCTCTTTGTGAAAGGGGAGCTGTCTCCTGCCATCCCCCAGCTGAATTCCCCCTCGCCTTAGGGCCCGTAACCCAGCGGGCAGGGTCATGGCTGGTTTAGAGGGTGCTCGTTCTCCCCGCCAACCGGCGGAGGGATGTCTGCCTTTCGGGGAAAAAGAATGTGTGTTAAAAGGACTAATGGTCCCACTGTCCATCAGGCAGGGCAGCCCTCGAGGTCATCCGGCGGTCAAAACCAAATCATTCCAGCCTGTTCCCGCTGCCGGTGGCCGGCTGCGTGGAGTTCACTGCCTCGCGTCGCTTCGCCGCCCGGCCAGAGCCAGCGGGCTGGGATTTCCTTGGGATTTTGAGGGAGGAGGTGGGAAGGGAACAGAGGAGGTTTCTTTCCCCTTAGCCAACTGCGTTTGCATAGAGAGCTGCCCACGCGGCCGGAGGGTCCCGAGCCCATCGCGGTTCGGTTTTGGCTTTGGAAAGAAAGAAAACGAAACCTCCCTGGATTCTGATGAATGGGAAGAGGGATGGATCCTGACCCCATGGCCAGAGCGGGAAGGGAGCCTTGGCTGTGCAGAAAGGGTCTGTGGGGGGAGAGAGGCTTTGCTGCTCTCCGTGCACACAACCCGTGGGCAGCTGGGGGAGGAATCCTCCCCCCGGTGCTTTCTGTCTCCCCGCTGCTGGCCAGGGGCTCTCCGCCTGCCTCCGGGTCTGGCCGGGCAGCTGCAGGTGCTGGAGCTGGATCCAGGACTCAGGGCCCATCCTGGGGGGTGGGGATGTTTGAAATCATCCCGGAGGCTGCGGCCAAATTCTGCACATGGAGGCAGTTGCTGCAGCAGCCCCAGCTCCCTCAGCCAGCCTGTTCAGTCCATTTGGAATCCTGGCTCTGGTGAAAAATGGTTCTATTTTTAAAATCTTCCCTAATAAAGCCCAGTTGAAATTAACAAAGCCGCAGAGAGAGACGTCTCGGCTTTTTTTTTTTTCCACTTCCATTTCAAGTTCTCAAGCTAAATTATTTTCCCCTGGACAGGGAAGAGAGTTGGACCTGAGGGGCTCGTTATCCCTCTTTTGCTAGTTCATCAAAACCAGACAAAGCACATTGCTGCCCAGACCATCCCACTACCTACCACCACTGCCTGCCTGGGCAGGCCTGGCACTGGGCAATGGAAAGGACCATTCTGACCAGTATGAGCAGGATCGGGTCCATCCTGGCTCTGGCCAGTGGAAAGAGCATTGACTGGAGGAACTGGAAGATGCCCAAAATAAAGCTAAATAGTGAAGATCTGACAGTGTCTTTTCCAAGCACCTCACAAGTTTTTTCCTCTTAAGGTCAAAACTGCCCTTTCTTACAATGTTCCAAACCAGATCATTCCTTTATTCTTAAATATTTCCCTAAAAAACCTCAAACACCTCCTCCTGCCTCTCCACCTTATCTGGGGCATTGCTGCTTTTCTCAGAGGTTGGGAATGTTCTCCAGCCTTTAGCCAGGTCATTTGAAGGCAGGGACACCCTTTGGCAGCCAAGGCGTTGGGGAAACTGGGATTTCATCACTGTGTTGGATTGATTCTTGAAAATTTATGCTTAATTACAAAATGGATTAGAATCCAGTGCGACCTCTTCTTGTAAAAGGCATTGCATTAGTTATGATTAAAATTGAATGACTGACTACACTGGAATTACAGCAAAGCAAGTCCCAGGGTGGTGATAGTGATGTTTGGTCTCCTCCAGTGCCTTATGGGTATTTCCGTGGTACCTTGTGGACTTTCAGAGTCCTTCCAAAACACTCTGTAAAGAGAAATTGTCCATAAAGTTCTGTGTAGATGGTCATTCTGTGTCATGTGCAGAGTCCAAAGCCAGACTTTGGAGGTCCCCAGACCTGCCCTGCTTATGAAGATTGTCCATGGCTATCTGCTCCTAGCTGTGAAATTTCAACCATGAGACATTCCCCACTTTGGAGCTGAGCTGGGACCATTCTGATCCTCTCACATTTTGAACATCAGCCTCTTGTGTCTGATGGTACCACAGGGCAGGTCACTGGGAGGGCACATGGACAAAAAAGGGCAGGTTGTCTTAATCATCAGACTTTTTGTCCTCTGTGGAACTGAGAAGTTGTTGGTTTCCAGCTTTCCTTTCAGAAGTGGTTGCCAGAATGGTGATGATTACATGATGGCCAAGATCCACAGGCAGTCTCGTGTCCTTGGGAGCTGGGGCTCCAAAGGCACCCAAGGTACCTGGGAAGGACAGAAAGGATCAGGCCAGTCCCAGGTCTTGCTCTCAGCCAGGTGGAGGAATTGCCATGCTTGGTGGACAGGACTCTTTACCAGCACCAGAGGCTGATGTCTGGTGGTGAGGATGGAGCTCAGCCTTTTGGGCAGGCCCTTCATCAGACCCCTCTTGTGGTGGTTGGATTTAAGGACACTTTGCAGCTTGATCTCAGACTGCATCCTGCTGTCTGTGTCTCCTGCAAACACCAGGACACTGTTATCCTATCAGCAGGTTTCCAATCTTCTAGTCTTTGATATTTAAAGTTTTATTGACTAAGACTGACCAGTGCTGTCCATTCAAGGGTGCTCTTCCCTTCCAAGAGCCTCTTCCATTTGATTGGGACCATGTTATTTTGGGAAGGACACAGGAATGTTGGGCCACTGAGATGCTTCATCAACCCTTCACCAAAACACTGTTAATGACACGGTGAAGGTGCAGTCACTGGGTTAGGCTTGTGAAGTGACCCAACTTGGAGTTCTCCTGCAAATACCTCGTGTCCCCTCCTTGCTCATCAGTTCTCTTCTCCCTGGGTGTCATCCACTCAGCTGATCCCACCAGCTCAGGCTCGGGAGCAGCCGCCAGAGCAATCAGTTCTTGGTCTCAACTGGGTAGTTTTGAGCAAATGGCTTTGCCTCACTTTCTCTAGCCATGGAACGGGATTAATGCCATTAAACCTCTTCCTATAAAGAACCTCCAAACCTCGGAGTAACATCCCCATCCAAGAGCAGACCCCGTGGAATCCCCGGGTTGCCTCTTCGGCGGCGGGAATCCATTCGTCACGAAAACATCAACCCGTCGTTCCTTGCCCCGTTGGGCAAATCCTGGACGTTGTCCTGCTCGGGAGAAACACAACTGGGTTTGCTTCAAAACCTCGCCTCTTGCCACCCATTTGAGGGAGAGAATATGTAATGAGCTTCCCAGCCAAGTCTTCAATCTCCCCCTCCCTTGTCAGGCGCGGGTTCCACTAATTAAAAAAAGAAACGGAGGGAAGTTGCTGTGCAGATCGGGGGGGTGGCTCTGTTATTCTTCCTCTCACACTTGCTCTTCTCCTCACGGTTATTACACGTGTGCTAGATCTTTCCCCCTCTGTCAGGCCATTTACCTGTCTTCTTCTTGTCTCCCGTGACAGATCTGTGTTGTCAAGTACGTCCTGGTGCTCCCTCCAGTTGCCAGGCTGACGTCCACTGGGCTATTCAATTAGGCTGAATTGGGAGTATAATTTACTGACCCCTCTCTCTCCTTAGCAGGTAAACTAGAAAATCATATACATGCATCTCCTGCACTCGCTGACCTTGGAAGGCAAATTTCAGAGGATTTATGGGCGTCAGCTGCAGGCAAATATTGGAAAGCTTACATTTTGCCCAGGGTTGCTTGGGGGGTGCCGTGGTGTTTGTGCCTGGGTGTTGTTTAAGGACCTTCTCCCTCTAACTCGCCGCGATTAATTCAATTGATATTAATTACATCCCGATATAGGAGCAGAGCCCGCGATGCTTTTTCATACGGGTTTCCACCCATGAATCATTTCACGGGTGGCTTTTGCTAATGGGGCCCTTTTTAAACACATTAAGCAATAGGCAGAGCTCGGGGGGGTGGATTTGGGGGGGCTCTCCGGGCTCAGCCGCTGCCGCGTTGCATTTTTTAGGCAGCGATTGTCCGGATCTTCAGATCCATCACTTTATTCTCGTGGTATAAAAACCCAGCAGATCTAATTTCCTTTCTTTGACTCTCTTTATTAGGGTATTGGTTATATCTCGTGTCCCTGCAGACTGATATTTTATTAGCTGTTAACAATGATCTGATAGAGGGAAAGAAGTTAACGTTTCGAGCTGTTATTTATTTTGGTGTGTTTGTTCCTGGGCGAGGGTTATTCTCTCCCCCCCACCTCTCCCTCCCTTTCCTTCCTCCTCCTCCTTCTCCTCCTCTCCCCTCTCTGGACATTTCCAGCTGAGAAGCCTCCTCGGGAAATGTCGCCACTGCCACCTGCTTGCGGAGCTGGGACTGGCACCCGGCGGGATGGAGGGATGCGGGATGTGGGGTGCGGGATGCTCCACAGAAACCCCCCAACCCGTGAGGGAATCGATTTTTTTTTTTTTCCCTTTTAACCGACGCTTAAAATCTCCTCCAGGATGCGGGTTTATAAATACCTGCCCAATTATAATGTGGATTTTATCCCTCGCCTCCCCAAACCCACCTACAATTCCCCCACCCTCCCGGCAACCCATCATTTTTGCTTCTTAATTAGATACTCAACGTCGGGCCGGGGTTTGACTGATCCATCCATCCATCCCCCCACCCCCTGGCTTTAGATCACCCCTCTCCCCCGATAGCTTCGTTTCACGTTCCTCTTGACGTCAATGGGAATGTTGCCATTGCCTTTAAATGGGAGCAGGATCAAGCCCGAAAAATGATTCAGTGGCGGGATGACAAAACAGCGAGGTGTGGGGAAGGAGAGCCCGTAAACACGGCCGAGGGATGACAGGGTGACTTGGCAATGGCCCGTGAGCAGCGCTCCTGAACTTTTCCACAATTTATGGCACCATTGTAGGAAATAAATGACTCATCAGAGCAAAGAAAAAGAGTCTCGGGGGGGATTCGCTTCTGGTGGGCGCCGAGGCAAAAGTAGGTTGGGAGAATAATGATGAATGAGCGGGTTTAAAAGAAAAAAAAATGGAAAAAAAGAAGGGAGAAATCGGTGCAGATAGAGATTTTTTTTTGCCAGGCTCCCTCCCCAGAAATGCCTCCTGCTCCCGTTATTTATAATGCGGCAGTTTTCCCAGTTAACAGTTTAAATGAAGGGGCCGTTTCTTAAATGCTTTATTCATATTATCCAGCGATTACCAGCTCTAGCCATATTCCTTAATAACCTGTTATAAAGCATGTTATAAAATCCATTAGTGATGATGCTCGGAAAAGCTGTTAGAAAGCATAATGCACCGTAATCAGGGCTGTGCAAAAGTGACAAAAGTGTTTGTCGTTTCGTGCCGGGCTTTGTAGAAGAGCTAAATAATTTATTTTTCCAATCCAGGCATTTTGGGTTGATTTTTGGTTGGTTTGTTTGTTTGTTTGTTTGGCGGAGTGGTTGCAAAATGACCCTTTTTAACCGTGAAAAATCAACCCATTGCAGCTGCTGAAATATTCTGGGTTTGATTAAAATAAACGCTTCCCCCCGCAATCTCTTTCTCTCATATACAATCGTTTGAGAATAAATACATAAATAAAAGGAACTTTTCTTTTTTTTTTCCCCCCCATTTCAAAATTTCCACACAAGGGAATTTTTGAGTAAGATCTTCCTGGGCAAAATTGAGTCGTTTTTCACCCAGCTGAAGTGCACCTGAGCTTCAGGTTCTCGCCGTACGTGGAGGTGTATTAATGGTACAGGGGTTTAAATGGTCTACTTATATATTTGCAGCGTGGACACCCCATTTGCTTTCTCATTTAAATGCCTCCCTAACATCTTCCCAGCAGCAGCATTTACTGGGAAATCAGTGGAATTGGGGGAGGTGACAGAACCGAGCAGCACCCGCCGCTCCGCGCTGCCAAAATCCTCCAGTTTCATTATTTGTGAGGAATTCAGTGCTGGAAATTATACCTGGAGTGAGGGGAGCTGGGGAGGGAGGGGAGCTGGACTTCACTCCCTCATCCCAGTGGGATGGAGGATGGAAGGGCGACCCCACCATGGGATGTGGGTCTGGGCTGGGGATTTGAATCCCACATCTGCAGGATTCCTGGTGGTTGTGGAACAGAGGGTTGGGGAAATAACCTGAAATTAAAGCAAGATGAAGAGAAAGATGTGGTGGGTATGAGGTGGGTGGCCAGGACACACAGGAACAAGGTGCAGGCTGAAAAATGTCCCCTGAAGCAGAGAAATCCCTGGAAAGCAGCTCTTTGGGGGGGTGTTGAGATCCCTTCTCTTGTGTTTTCTTCTCCCCTGGTCTCTGCTGTCAAAGCAGCACTTTCAGCCCGGAGTGGCCTCTGGTTTTGGGAACGCTGGTGGGAGGAAGGGGATGGGTGTGATCTGTGGCAGAGGGGCTCTGAACACGGACAGGGGATCGTGGGGAGCACCCGGAGACCCCGACATCCCCAGCACCATTCCACAGCCTGCCAATGCAGATCAGGTTTTATCGTCTGTGCCAATTTGAGGGGCTCTCAGAAGCAACTGTTTCAAATAATCCCCGTGGCAAACCAGAGGATTAGTCGGGTTTGGGAGGGCAAAAGGGAGCAGGGAGCTCAGGAGGCTCCGGACACGCCGTGCACACGCGTGTGCCTGGGGGTTTGTGCCCATCCTGTCACCTTCTCACCACACCCTTCTGGTTTGAAATCTCTTTTTGCACAGTTTGGACTCTGCTGTTGTTGTTCCACAACCCGAAGCAAGGCTGGTGGTGTAAATAGCAATAGGCTGGATATAGTGCTGATTTTAAATGGATTAAAAAACAGGCTTTAATGCTTTAAATATCAGGTTAAATAGATGTTAAAATTTGGGATTATTTGTATGAAATAGTGACTGGAAGGAAAACACCCTTGGGATGGGGCTGTGATGCTGCAGAGCATTAAGTACCAGGTACACCAGGGTTAATGATGTGCTGGAGGTTGAGATAAGGTGCTTTTACATGAAAGGATAAAGGTGCTTTATTATACTTGGAAATCAGCTCCAGTATTTTAAGAATATGTTTCTTTTTTTGTTAGCTAAGCTAATTATTTCAAGTAAATTGTTCGAAGGAAGTCGCAGCAGCTTTCATTTTCTTCCCCCCATCCCAACAAATCCCAGTTCTGTGTAGTTCTTCCTCTTGTTACCAAATACCTGAAATAAAAAGCTCTTCCATCTCACTCTTTGGGGTATTTAACATCCCACCCAAAAATAAACCCCATCCTCTCCCTGGACTTTTGGGAAGCCAGGAGTTTTGTGATTTAGTGTTTCCATCCTGCCTGTGGCAGGTGAGAACTTTCCTGTAGTCCCAAAAAAACCCCATTACCTGTCTGTTAACCCTCAGGACCCTGCTCATTTTTGGTGCCCAGTGTCAGGGGAAAATCTCCATCTTCAATTTTTCCCTGGGCAAACCATGGAAAGGGGGGCTGGAATAGAAGCTCTACAGACTGCCATGGTTTTGGCATCGCAGGGATCTGCCCCCCAGGGCAGAATTAAATCTCCACTAAATTTTTCCAGGTTGCCCTGAGGTGGGGGGAGCTTTCCCTTCTATTATCCCCCCCTCTCCCCTCCTAGACCTTCTCCCAAGGCTGCTGGGTCACCAGTGCCCCCCACACCTGTCCCCATCCCAGTGCATCCTCCTGGGTCTGGGAGCATCGGTGCTTCCAGGAGACGTGGAGACGGTCCCAGTGCCTCGGCTCGTCTGCTGCCAGAGAAACAAAGAAAGTGCAGCTTGCACAGTTATTTAAAAGGAGCTGTAATATGTTACTGTTATGGGTCATTGCGGGGCTTTTTTTATACTGATATTACCATTATTATCCTCTCCAGCCGTAAAAATTGATTGGTGAGATGAGCAGTCTGCGATACTCTCCCCGTCCTGGCTGGGGGACTAAATCTTTCCATCCAGGTGGAGCAGAGGAGGGATGGAGGCAGCTCATCCCTGCTCCCCCCAGCTCCCCACGGGGGTCCCCTCCACTCCTCTGTGCTGCTCCCACCCCTACGACCCGTGGCAGCCGCAGCATCAGCTGCTTCCCAAGGGACCCGACTGTGGTTTCACACTGGTGAAGCTCTGGGGAAGGGCACTGGGAGCTCGGGCTGGGTCCCAGGAAGATGCTCTTTGGGAACTGGAGCCAGGAGTGGGGTTATCTGGTGGGTCAGGACGGTACGAGCGTGCAGAAGAGGAGGCTGAAAGGGGATTTGGGGAGTGGGAAGTGGGAAGAGAACTGGCCACACGTCGACGTCTTAACATGAGGAATAACTAACAGTGCAGCAGCGATGCTCAGACAGCTGAGCTTTAATTTTTGGAACCAATTCCAGCTGCTTTCTCAAGAATCCAAGACTGTTATTTGTTTAAAAAAAAACCCAAACCAAAACTAAAAGCTAACAAAACAAACAACAAAATAAAGGGAGACTAGAATTAAAAAGAAGCCAAGTGAATTAAGCTGAAGAGACACAGGGAGCTGGCAAAGCTTGCAGGGGTCCTGGCTCCTTATCCCTCGGACCAGAGCCGATCCCAAGGCAGGGATCAAATCCCCAGGGTGCTGCCTGCAGCCCTGGTGAGCTGCCTCACAACCCCAGTGCCATTGTACCATGGCTGGAAACATTCTTCTGGCCTGGTCTCCAATTACTTCGGTGGAGTTAAGCCAGTTTACTCCAGCTGATGGGCTGCCCTCCTGTGTGTATAATTATTCATCCAATGAGATCCAGGAAAGTTTAGATTAAGGCCACGGGTACACGAATGGGTCACCGTGAGGCATTTCAGCCTGGCCTGCTTTTCACAAGCTGTATCCACACAACACAACCCCTTGACAGCAATTTAACCCCGCTAGTGACAAATTTAAACCCTCCAGGAATTAGGGCTGAATTTGTCACATTTTTTTTTTGTTGTAGTTCAGCGCGCAGCCGGCTCCTTTCTCACGCTGCCCTTTCCCTCCAGGCTTATCCCTCCAGCTTCACGTGGCTGTGGCTGGAGGCACAGGGATGAGGGGTATGGATTGGTCCTCAGGCATGGAGGAGAGACCTTGTAGGGAGTGATAATATGGTTTGGAGAGTCGTTTTGCTGGAGAGGCCCTTTGCTGGAGGGTCTCTTTTCTGGAGAGTATCTTTTCTGGAGAGTCCCTTTTCAGGAGGGTCCCTTTGCTGGACATCCCCCTTCCAGACATGGAGAAAAGCCAATCAGCTCTGCTGCTCTCCAGCCTTGGGGATGCTCCAGCCCAGACCTTCTCCCCTGGGGAGAGCCCAGGGTTTTGTGCTACCAGAGCTCAGTGTAGACCTGGTCTGGGTGGGCTCAACCTCACTGGGCTTTTATTTGCTTCTCTGGGAAGTAAGGGATCACACATCCCTCCTCCTGTCCTGTGCTTTAACCAACAGCTTGGCCCTGGAGCAGCCCTGGGCTGCAGGTGGGTCCCAGTTCAGCAAAGATTCACTGGAAATCTCCTCGACTTCAGCACGCTGCTGAGTGAGAGCTGAGCAAAGGTCTCAGTTCCCACCACAGCAGATTGACTCTGGGGTTTAGTGATTCTCCAGCTCAAGTGCTCCGCTGGTGTCTGGTCCCAGGGCTTGGCAGGTTTCAATCCCAGCTGATGATCCACACAGGGTTTTTTCTGCTCCTTTGCCAAGCTCTCTTTGCTTTTCCTTTTAAGCTGATTATTTTTTTGCAGTGCATCTAACAGAGACTGTCCCACATGCAAGGGACCTTTCCTGTCCTGTCCAAACCTGGGCTTAAATCTTACGAGGAAATTTCAGATTCCACAGCCCTGCAGAAGTGCTGAGGGGAACAAATTAATTCCATTCAGGACTGGCTTTTCATTTTCTTAGCCTGTGACAGGAGGGGAAATGGTATCAAAAGGTAGAGAATCCTGCCTCAGACAGGGAGCACGTGCCATGGGGAAACATGGAAAACCTGCTTGTGATGTAACGAGGTTTGCATGGATTTGAAAAACACACGGTGCCAAAACCTTCACACGTCCCCCTGCTTTCCAAAATAAATAAAATAAATGGGGAAAACCTCAGGGAAAAATTTCTGACGGTCCCTGAGTGCTGCAGGGAGACTCCAGCTAGTTAGGAAATATTGCGGTGTCAGTCTGATTTCATTTAGACAATTTATTTTATTGAGAAATATTGGCTAAAATAAATTTCCAAAACAAATGTTCTGACTTTTCCGTCCTCGGCGAGCGCGGTGCCTGGGTTCCTCATCAGCCCGGCGGCTGCATCCCACAGCAAAAGCTGCTTGTGGGAGGGCAGTGACCAGGGAGGGCAGAGAAGGGATCTGAGAGCCTCCAAATGCCAGGGGGGGTCAGATCTGGATCCCGGGGGCAGCTCCTGCTCCCGCCGTTGTTGTGAACGGTGCTGCCAAGGGCTGAGGTGGGAGAAGCCGCCGGCAGCGGAGGATGCTGGAGATCAGTTCCCACCTAGGGGAATCTCTGGGGGCGTCAGAGGTCTGGCTCAGCCCAGGGCACGG
>JANHGL010002694.1:0-32165 GCA_024611195.1 Ceyx melanurus | reverse complement strand
AGTCTCCATCTCTGGAGACACTTAAGACCTGCCTGGATCTGTTCCTGGGTGACTTGGTCTAGGTGATCCTGCTCTGGTGGGGGGGATTGGACTAGATGATCTTCTAGGTCCCTTCCAACCCCTAATATCTGTGAATCTGTGAATATGGAATAAGGAAAACTACAGAACATAGTATTAACATACTGATACCTGTTGCCCACAAGACACCCCCAAGAGCTGTGGCCAGCACTTTCCATCCCCAGCGAGGCACAGAATAGGGGTGGTGTGAGGCTGAGGAAACTACCCTGCAGCCCAACTCCATTCCCTCAAGGTGTCTGCCCAGCCCAAGCACTTACCTTCTTGCCACCCAGAGCCTCAAAGTGGCTTCGCAGCTCCTCCACAGTGATGGGGACATGCTCAATCTGCTGGGGGTCAACTGGGGTCTCTTCCTTGAACACATCCACCCTCCTGCTGTCTGCTGGCACTTTCTCCATGGTACTGCTACTGCTGATCTTAGCTGGCACCAGGGACCCTGGGGTTGGTGAGTACTGGAGCATTGCACCATGTCTTGTAGCATTGGTGGACTCCCATCTCTGCTTGAGGAGCTCCACAGAGCCCTTCTGCAGGGGCAAGTCTGCCAGCTCCAGCGTGCCCTGCCAATGCAACAGGTACCTGTGTCAGAGATAGATGGCACCATGATGGCAGAAGCCAACATGAGGAGGCTCGAGAAGTCTTGGGGGTCACAGGACAGGCTTGGGCACAGGATGGCAGCTGGGACAGAAGCCACTCCCCAATGGTAACAGATCCAGTAAGACCAGATCCAGTAAGGATCAGTGAAAGGGTTCATTGTTTTCATACAGTATTGATTAACGTGTGAATTAAGGGTGGTGTTCAGATATTTTGTTCTTAAGCTTGCCAGTAGAATTGCTGTCTATCATGAAGGGAAAAGAAGGAAGCTCACAATTAGGGAGAATTTCAAACAAAATGGGACTAATGACTGAGTGCCTGGTAATCAATGTGTGCTTCACTGAAAGGTGTTGTGACAGGTGACTGCTGGTTTAGATCTGAATCAGCTGTCAGTGTTGTAGAGTGAGGCACAGCATGTTGATGCAGCCAGGAGACAGAAGGGTTACTGCATTAGCTGGGAGAGTACTTAGTCTGGAAACACATCCCAGTACAGGGCTCCAAATTACACCATAACTCTTCTGCCAGGTAAATTACTAAATACTGATACCACATCAGTTGAGTGTGTTCTTACAAAGGCTTATTCCATCTTTTTTTATAGTATGCTTGAGAAGGAAAATTGCCATTCTATCATTTTGCACCAGTTGCTGAAATTTGCTACCCATTTCCTGACATCAGCTTCCAAGAGGTTTTATTTGGAGGTTCTCTGCCCTGTAGCAAGTATTTAGATTTAAGTTTTAATCTCTCATTCAAAATGAGTTGAAAGAACATTCATTAATAACAGTAAAGATAAAAAAAAATACTAGCAAGAACTTAGTCCTAACTTCTTATTGGACGAAAAAGCACAGGAGAAGCACTAAGTTCTTGATGCACTCCAAGAACATTTATAAAAGGAAACTCAAAGTCCACTTTAACAAAACAAAAAAAGTTTTTTGGCTCACAGCTTTTACTTTCTTTCCAATTAGCAACTGGCCCTTTAGCTTTTCAGCAGTACTAGACTGTGACTATGACTAACATCCTGATAGTTCCCCTTGACTGTTGTAAGCTGTCTCTCATACCCTCCCCTTTCTGTCAGCAAAAGTAACACCCTTTCCTTCCCCTACAACATGCACCTGTTTAAGATTCCTGGGTCCATCAAAGATCCTAAATGGGCTTGACTTTTAACTGAAAGTGAAGAACACCTGTTGAAGTCAGCAGTCACAGGAATGTTCAATCTAACTAATAGCTGTATGTTGGAAATGCACCTCATTTATACTGCATCTAAGGACTGCCTTTAGACTGTGAAGCAGACTTTTCTGAATTCAGGTAAGTGTGCTTATGCAATATACACATTCTTCCTTGTTCTGCTTCATTGTTAGTGGGTCCTTTTCTTGGTTTTGGTGTTTTTCAGGGTAGGTGTTATGTTGTCATTCAAAAATAGTTTGGAGTTCTCTCTCACAGCTCTCAAAACAGGTTTAACTCAATGGTAGCTTCTTTTACCCATGTCTAGTAGGAGACCTCTGGCTGCCAGATAACAGATAAAGCAAACACTTTTGTTTTGTTTGCATGTAGAAATTAGCTTGTATGAGGTGATGTTTTTGTGGGATTCAACAGTTTATAATGTTGCTGATTTGCTGCACTTCTCTCTCCCCAGAGAGAGATTTTCTTGTAATATTGGTATCTGTGTAAGGAATAAATTTGAATGTAGGCCTAAACTTGACTTTAAGCTACTTCCTGTAGAAAGGTATATTTTAATGAAAGTCTCTCTCTGAAATGCTGAAAGAAAAAAAAGTCAGAAAAAAAACCCCAAACCCAACAATCCTAGAGACTGGGCTTTTCACATTTTATTACTGCTATCTTTGAAACTAGTTTCTGAATTTCTAATTACTTTCCCTGCCTGTTCATGGTAGTTTAAATCACTGTAGAACAGTAATGTAATTTTTTTTTTTTCAAGTTAAATATTTGATGAATACTGAATATTTGTAATTGTCAGTTATTTTGTTTCCTGAGCTTTATAAAAATTTAGGGGAAAAAAAAAGGAAATAAAAACATAGATTTGAACTTTGACCTTATTCATTATTATAATTTCATACTGGTTCTAGTGATTGGAGTTTTTACTTTTTGCTGTGCATCTGTAACATCTTCTTTCAGTAAAGGGTAGAATAGATATTGTTGGTTTTATTTTGATCTTTGGTTTTTCTTTTAAGTCTGAGCTATTTTTAGCTCTCAGTTATCTGGCTATATATAATGTGCAGTTTTCCTGTGTGAAAAGCTACAGGAAGGCCTGTAGATTTTGTAGGCTCATGTGTTTAAAATATCCTGTAAATTTCAGGGGTTCTTTTTAAACCTAAAGTTGTTGAAAATTCAGTCTTCAAAGTAGGATTAGTGAAATGGCATTTTTCTTCTGGAGCTGTAAATGAGATGAGCCTCTTCTCCTGTTTGCAGGCTACTCAATCATTTGATAGATGACTATATTAATGCAAGTAATTTGAAAAATAAAAAGCTGTTGAGAAAAACTGTTCTCAGTTCTGCTGTCAAAATGGCTACCTGCATTTTCATTATATTTTCATCATATAAACTCTTTCATTTGTTCACTTGCAAACAAGTAAATGGAAATTTGTAAATATAGTAAACTGATACAGTGTATTTATAGAAGTATTGGTGAATCTTGTTGCTATGCACAGGTAGCTGTATCCCTGTGGGGTGATATAATCATGCATATTGTACTGGTGAGTCCTCTCTTGACAGCAGAAAACACTCTGTTGCCAAATAGCTGCCATTCGACATTGCTTATTGAGCTGGATTTCCTTCTCATTTTTAAAAAAAGGAAAAAAATTAATAATCCAAACACCACCACTCCTTCCCCCAAAAAGCCAAACCAAAACAAAAAAGGACAGGGTTTTAGAAGTCCTTTCCATTGTCTTTTATATTACTTCATCTAGTTCTTGTCTTTGATAATCTCCCCTTCTGTCCCATCCTGGACATCTGTTTCCAGTTAATCTGCACTGTTAGGAATCCCTGACGTGAAGATATGTAGGCCATGTTGGGATAAATTACAACATGCAGAACAAAAGCAGCTGACCCCTTTTTTATGGCAGTGCTGGGAAGGGAGGCAGGGGGATGAAAGAGAGGAAAGAGTAGCTGTCTAAATTCTTCTCTAAATCTCATCAATAGAATAATGTAATCCAGTTGGAAGGGTTCTACAGCAGTCTCCTAGGCCAACTGCAGTATTCACTGACCTCACTGAATAATCTCATCTCCTCCAAAGACTTTTCAAATATGCACATGGTAGTTCAGCAACACTTCTGACACTCTTGCCTGAAAAGCTTGCAGTTTCTTCTGTAAGTAAGCAGAGCCTCAAGTATCTATAACAATTCTTCATTTACATTTCAGACACTTAAAAAACCAGCTCAGACAAGTCTATGAAAAGAGCTGTAATAGTTCTTGATTACTACAAAATTTAAAGCACTTCCAAATCCTTAGTCATATTCTGAGAAAATAGAGTAATTTGGGCTGTCATTTAACATGCCAACTTTTATCCTGATACAAATATGCAGAGCTAAATAATCAAACTGTAAATTATGGCAGACCTCTAATCTATCAGTGTAACGAGGTTCCAGTATTTTGAGAGAAAATACACTGGAATACAAATTTTCATATTTTACCATTAAAATCAACACATTTTCTCATCTCATAACAGAGGGCTACAAAGTACATTGTTCATATTCATAGGACACGAGGAAAGATGTGCTTATTTTCTTTCCTTTTATCCCTTTATTCTTATTTATGACATGAGCAATATGAGGCCCCCCACTACAGCCTATTAAAAAAAAAATAAATAAAAGCATGAAATTGCATATTTGGACTGAACTTATCTTACCGCTGTGCTGTTTTCAGTGGAGTTTTCCAGTTTTGACTCTGCTGCACTCATTGTGTGCTGCTTAAAGGAAGACAAATTTAAACGTTCTCTAATTCATGGGTCTCATTTGACTAACAAACATGAAGCTTGATAGACACACGTCTGATAGTAGTTACAAGACACCAAATCTCTTATGTGCTTGCCTTGCCAATGTATTATTTAGTGAGGCATGGAGGTAGAGTATGCTTTCCACCTTGCCTCTGGCTGTGCTGTGTGTGCTCACCTTACATTGCTTAGCAGTGGCAAAGGCTGGAGGCAACAGCTTTTGTTTCAGTGCTCTTTGGCAGGAAACAAAGCACTTTCCAGTAAAAAAATAGTTGGTTCTTAAGTACTTAGGAAAAGTGTTGGATAAAAGGTACAATTGATAAGTCATAATACAAATGGATAAGAAAATACTATGTACATTCAGTAATCATTCAGACCGTGTAATGACACCACATTCCAAGGCAGCTGGTTTTCTAAATAATAAACATAATTACTTCTCAAAGTTGTCATTATGAACCAAAAGTACATACTATAAATCATACAAGAAACAAGACGGAAGGATTTTCAAAGTTATTTCTCTTCCCTTCATTCTGTTTTCATCTGCTGTGTTATAGGGCTGTTAATTTTCTTTTTTTCTTTACCCCTTCTCCCAACTCTAAATCTCTAATCAAATTGTTAAGCTAAAAGCTTTTGACCTTTCTAGCTATTTTTCCCATCAAGGGAATTACCATATAATGGGTGCTAACATTCCAATTTATACTGCTTATTGGCTAGATCAAATTAATTCCAAGAGGGAAATATGTATAAAACTAATAGTTTTAAATCTTTAAAACTTGATAATTTGGGATATCTTTATAATTAAGGAAGATACTCAGTTTAAAAAAACAAACAATCTGATGCATGAGCCAAGCATCTTGCAAAGGCATAGCTGACATCTCTTTACTTCTAAGCAGAGAATAGTAATTGTATGACAAATACTGAGAAGCATCACTTTCTACTAATGGCAAGCTGTGCATTTCTGTCACTTGTTTTGTGTTTGTGGAAAGTCAGACACAAATACTTAAAGATTTACATATTCCACTTAAAAAGTCCTCTTTCATCTAATCTTAAGTGGTAGGAAAATTGGATGGTTGTGACACACCAGCATTTGTATTACAAACCACAAATAAATTTAAATGTATTTCTAGTATTTAGTGCTTTACTCAGTTCTGACTTGCTTCAAAATCACTTTAAACAACACTTAGCACTTCTGACACCAGGTGTATGAACAGCAAGAGTGAATGTTTACAAAGTCATTTGATGAACTAGTATACAGTTGCAGAATAATTTTGGTTGGCAGGAACTTCTGTAGGTCCTCTGGTCCTAACTCTTATTTTATTTTGTTTTGCCTCATATACAGCTGTGTCTATTCCAAATTTTCATGTTTTTTCATTATATTAGAGAGACTCCTTGGTGCACATCTGTCACAACTGCATTTCAGTCAAGCTGTGCTGCCTTCTGATCTGTCCACCACCAATGTGGGTAACCACAGCTGAACTCTGGGGTTGCTGGGTCACCATCTCCATGGACAAAAGTTTTCAACCAGCTCTGGCATGCCATGCTTAGTGGTTTTTTTTTGGTTCATGCTTGTTTTTCATTCTCTCTTTCTATAGTATAATGGAGACTTTTCTGAATTTCAGACTAAACATCTGTCCAATAGAAAGTTTAAAGGACTCTTCAGCTAAGTACAGAGTACGTTCTTGCATTCACTCTTGTGCCATATATTTGTAACTCATAAAAATGACATGAAATCTTGCTTTTAAAACTGCAGACTGTGAAATGTACAAAATAATAGTCATTTAAAATATCTACAAAATAATGTTCTTTTCCTGCCCCCCCCTCCCCCCCCCCCCAACATCCCCTTTGAAATACTAACAAAGATTGTACTGGAATAAAACTTACTATGCTGCAAGTTGGTTATGCATTCAGTCTATTGTTTTATGACTGGTGGTTAAATCTATGTGCAGAATCTCCTCTGTTCTTGACAGTGATTTGTATTTCTGTGTAGTTGGTACATGGGATTGCCAAATTGCCATGCAGGTCTTTTCCCCCTCAAGTTTGATCATGGCCAAATGACTGTGAGAAAAAAAAAAATAGGCATTTTAAACTGAAGATTCAGAAAACTCATGCGAGTTATTGCTGAGTACTAATTCCCTGTCCTTAGGCTTATCTGTCTTATTTCTACACCTCCATAATTCTCACCAACTCCCTCTGTTCTGTCCTGTAGTGTAATGCTTATATATACTTGTAAAGTGTCTCATAACTGAACAGTCTAACTTCTGTAACCTTAGAGGAATTTATTGCGTTTAGCTTTTGCTTTAGCAATCCATTTAATATCCTTTGTATTAGAACTGTGTGTTAAAATGAGAGTCTACTTGATCACAATCCGCTTATCATCATTGCTAATAACTCTTATAAAAGTACAGTCATTGTGAGGGTATTTGATGTACACTACAGTCCCCTGGAAGTGGCTTTTTTTGGTTAACCTATTTGTAAATGGGAACTTGTAAGATAAATCCTACATAGACATATTTGCTCCTACAGAGAGAGAATTGGGAAAATAAGTCAGAAGTTTGTAAATGACAGAACTGGAATTAATAAATCAACTTAGTGCTCATGGGTATGTTAAAAGGTGGTCCATAACTGGAATTAATAAATCAACTTAGTGCTCATGGGTATGTTAAAAGGTGGTCCAGAGACACACGTTACCTTCTGCATTAAGGTTACATCTATTCTATATTTGTATATGACTGACAGCTAATGTCGTTGGGAATGCATTCAGGGGGAGGGTAGAAAAAAATATTATAATGCTGAATTTTAACTGAAGACTTGTTGGTTTAATTTAAATAGTTATTTCTGAGTTAGATGATGTATATAAAAATAGGATTCTGATGCTTTTTTTTTTTTCTACGCAGATAGAGCCAGTGAAATGTAAGTAAGGATTTTACTACCTTGTCACTTTAGCCAGTGTTCTGGGAGTTCTGAATATCAGCCACATGTAACTGTTATGGCTCCATCTTGTCAGGAATTTATGAATCAGCACAGAAAGCAGTATCATTTTGTGAATGTGTGAACTGAGTAATGCTCAGCTGGAAAAATTGGAGCTGACTAGCTTTTTGTTAAGAATGTGTGATAAGTATGTTAATACTACATTATTATAACAGAGTTACCTTTATGTGATTTTTTAAGGGACAGTGGCATCCATTTAAAAAAATAGCTGATGACAGTGATGGTCACTCCTCTAATTTCTAGAGAGCCAAGATCACAGTGCTTAATCACTCGCCCTCCATTATGGAGACAAATATTTAGGATACCTTAATCTTGATTTTTACATCTCTGAAGAAGTACATATGACATTCTCTTCATCATGATAGATTTTTTACGTTACATTGCCGTATATAAGCCAGCAAGGAGCTTCATAATGAAAGATCATGAACAATAATATTTCAGTTATGTCCACCATCTTTCTGAGACTATCATAAGAACTCCTCGAGTTTTCCACATGAAAGACAGTTTTATTAAAGTATATTGTTTAAATTATTTCTGTTCTTCCAAAAGGTAGTTTGCCATATGCCTCCATATAGGAAAATAAAGGTTTCAGTAGAGCAGTTAGGATTATTTTGAATATATGAATATTTATTATGATTATATCACATTTTTACTATGAACATAGGAATATCTCCTGAAAGTATATGCATTTGTTCTCCCTACAGTTCAGTACTTGCTTTCTGGACAATATTAAATTTACCTTTCTTTCTTTAACTCTGATGTGGTACAAAGAGTCATTTTTTTTATTTTACTATTATAAATACGATTTTCTTGCTTTGTGATTTATGTGCATAAAGTCAGGAAGAAGCATGTGAGAGGGTGACAACATGTGGGAGCTTCAGCATGTTATATGCAGTGAGTCCTGCATGCTGGAATCAGTCAAGACAGGTGGCGTATGCAGCCTTGGGTATCCATTTTGACAGTATTAAATGATTTTCAAATGATTGGGTGATTTCACATTTCATACTATGTATGAAACAGAGGTTAGAAAGGTCCCGCTTTGCTTAGGGAAGCAGAGATCAAATGAAGGCCCTTATCTGACTGAAACAGCTCAGAAAAGCTGAGTATAAAATCTAAGACAGGCTAGTCTAAGGTGCATAGGATAAAATCCAAGCAACAGAAGAATGAATTTAATTATGTATTAGTATCAAAACAGACCAAAAAAGACAAAGTGAAGGAAGAATGTAAGTGCTAATAGGCTGAACCAGTACTTTAAGATACTTGGTACACAGGAAAAAAAAAGTATATAACCTGAGTGATACTGTGAGTACTCATGGCAAATGATACCTAAAACTCACATTAATGAAAACATTAATGATACAGAGAAGACATATCCATTGTTGACTGTGACATGTCAATGAGGAATTTATATCTTAGTGTTGACTGTTGTAAAAGGTATATAATCTGATCCACTTTGCCTGCCACTGCAGTTAAACATAGGGAAGTATCTTCTGACTTGCAATTAGAAGGTAAAATCTTGATGTGCATCACTTTACAATGATATTTTCTGAATTAAGATCAACAAGGTTATTATTTTTCCCTCTATTTTTCATCTAATTAATCTTTTCATCCTTCACACCTTTTAGGGTGTGAATGAGAAGCCATGTGAGGCTGTTACATATATGTACTATGAGACCTCATAGAATAGGATATTGATGTAAAAGATTTCTGCACATTTCTGCTTACAAGTGATTGTGAAAGGCTAAGGAGAAAGATAAATTCAAGTCAGTTAAGAAATTTTCTGACGGATGCGTTCTTCCTTATGTACCTCAAAAGTTCACCAGTGGATACACTGGAAGATCTAGCAAATAACAAATCTCTTTAAAAAGGGACCTGAGGTGCCATTTATATCGAGAAATATTTCTGTCAATGTTGGGATTTTCCCTCTTGTATTGTAATTTTCCAAACATCTTTAATATCAATTTTTAAGGGTTCATATAAGGTTCTTGCACCTTCTGTGCATTGTGTTCATAATTCAGAATGATTGAACTCTCATTTACAGGTGCTACATATTAATTGGGAACCAGGCATCTTAATAAGAAAGCATAATAAATTACATTGTTACAGTTTTTAAAATACTGACACTACACTGGATAGAAAGAATAAAAGTCCTATATCTGATATGTGAGCACAGTTTGATATTAGTAGACTCAACTATAATTGACAAGAAAGATGTAATTTCATTACTGGGAAGAACAATATGGTAAAAATCACTCATACCCATCCTCCACATAAATAGACTTAAGCAAATTATTCTTTCTTTCAGAAAATAGCTGTGTGAGTGGGACTTTGGGGAAAAGTTGTAGAGTTTTTAAGTTTCAGGGTTTTAATTTATTTTTTTTTTTAATCTTTAAAATTTAAGAACAAGATCAAATGAAAGGATATGCAGAAGATAAAAGGGACAGCTGCATGCTCTAAAACTTGAACTCCAAATGCTCCTTGCACATCCACATATTCTCCCAGGCACAGTTGTTCTTTTGGGTGTGTAGAAAATTGAGGAGGAAATATGAACTGTTGAGCTGTTTTCCTTTTTTTACTCCATTCAAATGTGCATCAATGTACACAGTTTTCAGATAAATTACTGTTCTCTTCTTTAAACCTTTGAAGTAATTATTATTTTCACCACGTAACTGCAGAGTAAGGACAGTTGCTTTGAGCTAGCAATGGATTATTTAAAGAGTATGATATTAAAGGGCATTCTGAAAGAGAAGGTGCTGAGAAAGTTCCGATAACTCCCAAATGCTCTTCTACAAGATGTTTAGGTATCTACAGCCCTTTTCCAAAGTAATAAGCTTAACAGAGGTAAGCCTTACTGTAGAGAGTAGAGACAAGAATCAGGATAGTCAAGGGACAAGTTTGTACCCTCAGGACTGGCAAACACTGACTTGGAAAAGCAGCTGATGTTTAAAATATTTAAGTATGCAGGGTTGCTGAGAGCTTCTAGGTCTTAGAGTAGCCTGGAACAGCTTTGGTTTACTACTACTTTTTCAGTCTTATGAATGCAGTTTTCTGTGGTCCACTTTAACCAGAATGACTGGCCACCTTCACCTGCTGCTGTGGTGTTCTGCAAGGAAGCCCTCTCTGTCGCCACTGGATTTGCAAGAGCACTATCAGAAAGACATGACAGCATCTGACTGATTGCTTCTGTCATCTTCTTGTCTTTGGGTTATACTGCTCACTCCAACAGTGAAAGAGATTTCATTAGCAATAGTAGCAGAATTGTATTTCTTTATTTTTTTCCTCCTGGAGAGAGATCATACCAATACTATCTAAAACTCTGAAGAGAGAATGGGGAATTTCTTGGTACTTTATCAGATGTACTGGAAGTAAGCTGGAAAAAAAACACCAAAAAAACCCCCCTCATATTTCCAGATGTCTTTATGAAAGAACTGAAGTTAAAATTAAGATAGAGTGACAATATTCTTTTTCTGATTGTTATATTTGCATTCAGTTGCATCTATATTGTACTGCTCAGTTTTCAGTTATGTGCAGAGAGAGAGTCAGTAGATTGTAGGAAATTACTGAATCTTGTGGAAAAAAAAAAAAATTGTGGCAAGAAGTTTTCAGGGAGTGATTATGACAAATTCTCCAAGCCAGTGTAAAAAGAACATGTAGTGGTGCTTTTAGATGGAAAAATTGGAAGAAGGAAGAACTTTCAAATACCATTAACAAAGAAGATAATTTTCAAAGAAGGTAATTTTTAACCTGGAGGAGTTCTACTAAGGAGTGAACATGACATGACATCACATAACTGAACAGAACAAGCCATAGCTAAATCAACTGTGAAGAATCTTTGTTCTCTATGACTTTCTAGCCCTACAGTGATGAGTGGCTGGAAACAGTTAAAATTCTGACATTTAGAGCCTATGAAAAGGATGCATCAAGCAATGCTGAGTAAAATATAAACAAATCTTTAAATTGTTCTGTTGTTGTTGCTGGTGGGTTTTATTCAGCTTTCTCCCTCTCTTCCCATAACATTTCCAGTTCTATGGATAGGAGATGGATAAGTGGTACAGAGTAGCACTGGGAAATAAAATGTAACTAGTATTTTTATTTATACCTCTTAATCTGTGTTGTGACCAGGAACATAAGTTTATAAATCCTGCAATAAAAAGAAATTAAATAATCTCTGCTTGCTTTGAATAGCTTGTGGAGCTCTTCTAATATACTATTTTCATTTCTTATCCCAGCACAGAGGGTGTTTGGATTAGACCTTATAATAAGGACAGAACGGTTGAAGACATTGCCCTTTTTATTGGCTTTCTCTGGTTGTTATATGTAACACCGAGAACTGTAAAATCAATGAAATCCTTTCTTTTATATCTGAAGGAAGCTTCCTTTTATTTAGACATTGGGTAGTCCTGTTGCTCACACTGCAACAGCAATTTATGAACATCTAAAATCTCAGGCTGATTCAGTCCGAATGCTTGTTAAGATGATGTTTCAAACAGAAGTACGATGCTTTTTATTGAAACTGTCATTTAAAAGCAGGTTGACTTGTCCTGTGCAGCTTGAAAGTACTAATATAAGTAAGAAATTTTAACATGGTTTGAGAGATATTTTTATATATTTTGGTTTTGCCTGGAGACTACTCCTGTGAGCCTTGAACTGATTTATGCATGTTCTTGTGGCTAAATCTGTGGACTGCTCACTTATCTTCACTCTGTCTTTATCCCTGACTCTCTATGCAAAATAAAATTACAAATTCTACCATATCCATGTGATGACATAGTGCTTCTGCCAACAACGGTAACTGTCTTTTCTCTAGAAACAAAGCAATCTAAGCATCCTATCCCTCAAGGGCAATGTATCTCTGGGCAGAGTTTAATTTCCTTCATTACTTGAGTCTGTCTGACTGGAAGAGACCAGGTTTGTGGTTTACAACTTCTAGATGGTGATGGTGAGATTATATGTTCTTGCTATTCTAGGTTTTTCCATTAAACTTGCTGTGGGAAGAGATTTGAAGATAGAAATGCCACTGCAGTTTCACTTGCCTGTCTCAGTGAGGCATTTTCCCTCCTTTCACCTTCTTCATTGTATGGTGTAATCATAAATCACAGTATATTTGTTGCGCTGCCATTGCTGTTAACAGAGGACCTGTTTTCCAGATATACAATGATGTAGGTCTTGTTTCTGAATGAGTTTTATTTCTAACTTCAGTAGCTGCTTATACACCTAAGTTAAGTCTGTTGTGTTCTTAGTGTCGAGAAAGATAATAATAAATTTTATTTTGTCTTTTAATACAGCAGTGTAAAGGTGGCTTGCCTTTTAAGAGAACACATTATTTTGTGGTTACTAGTCAGGATGATGGCCAATTGGCTTTGTTAGCTCTCCAAAGAGATAAGGTGTTCTGTAAGGTAAGGTACTGGGACAGGGGAATGAACATGTGGTCTGTGAGACCTTACACAGCATCCTCGCCAGCCTCTAAAGAAAAAGGTAGCAAACACAGGAGATGGTAGATCTAGAGCATAACATACATCTAGGGCCACTTTAGAAGATACGAATACTCTCTTATCTGCTTACACAGAATTATCTTTTGGATGATTTGGGTTAGAGGGAATAGTGGCTGTATCCTTTCAGCAGCACTTTGGTTTTATGCTCGTTTAACTAGTCGTGAAATAATATACCCAGTTTCAGTGATTTTATTTTATATTTTTATGAGACATCCCACCTTACAGGTATATTCAATTTATTTTTTTTTAGCTGTATTTTCTACTTCTTGTAATATAGCTTCTAAATATATATATGTATCTTTTTATTGCTTAATTCTGTCCAGTCCATGTCAGCTGTCAATTATATATCTTCTTATTCATCTGTTAGCAAAACTACAAGCTGTTAGGTAATGTATGTTTTTTTCAGAAACTAGTTCCTTTCAACATCTTTAATGATTTTTCCTGTTTTTTTTTTTTTTAAATCTCTCCAATATTCTGCTGCCTTTTTTTTTTTTTTTTTTTAATTTTCAGGGAGGAGGATGAAGAGAATTAAAAAGCCTACATAACTGTTGATAATTTGTCTGCATTTCTCAATAGAAAAATTGTCTGATGCATGACTCGGTGCAGTGACTATACAAGCTTGAGTTAAAATTTCTTGGATGAGTGAAGTCATTTTTGTGTGCAAAGGATCACAGTCCTGCCTAGTAGCATTTTTACTGCCAGTCCGTGATATTTTTGCTTTCAACTTGCATTCTACATTTGCCTTCATGGAGGAAAAATATTTTACAATAAATTGATAATTTTTCTGAAATGTGTTAACTACAGTCAAGCCAGTGGTTCTCCTAGGATTCAGAATTCTTTTGAAGTTTAAGGACTGTTGTTTAGAGTGCATGGGGATGTCATCTCAGACAGTGCCATTACTTTTGTTATTCAAAAGAAATCTTACAAATAATCCAAGAAGTGTTTAATATCAGATTCAGGATTTTAGTGTGCACCTGAATAATTTATCTCGGAGTTTCTCTTCTGACCCTTCCTTTTCTTCCCCAACTATATAGAGCAGCAACAATATTGTTCTGGGGCAGCTGTACTTTCAGTGTATCTCCTAAACTTTATCAGCTCTGGAAGGCAGCCCTCCTGCAGTGCGTGTATTATTCATTTGTTGCTACAGTCCCTATATTATTTATTAGAAAAAATAAATATTGCCAGGATTCACAAAAACTCATTACAGAATACTTAAATTATTTACTTTTTTTTTTAAATCAGTTTAACTTCAGAATGCTTTTCTGACAATGAGGCTAATAGGGGAAATACTAATAAGGAAAGACTAATAATTCTGGCATTTTGTCTTTCCTTTTAGCTCAAGGCAACATGTTGCCTAGCTAAATTGTTCACAGGCTGGAATGTGTTGACTCAGCTACCTGAGAACTGTGGCAGGGAGAATACACCAGAGCATTACCCTTAAGAACTTTTAAATCAAAGTCTGGTTTATATAACAGAATAAAGATTTTTAAAAGAGAAAGATAGCTCTGGTTTTCAGGTAAATTTGGTAGTTATTATTATGTAGTCCTATATTTGTGTGAATGACTTTTGTCCTTTTAGGGGCCTACTCCAGACTGGAGATCAAGGAGGTGGATATCTGAAAAAATAAAACCATACTATCTTTCCCAAGGTGTACCAGTTGCTTTTTTAAGTAAAACTTAATACATTTTTCTAATTTGCATTGCTTTCATTTTTGTGAAATCTTTCATTTTTCAAAGACTCTAAGGAGCTCTCTGAAATAGCTTCCAGAGTTGAAAGTGAGAGACATCCTTCAGGCAACAATATTGTAGTACAGAATTTTGACAGTGCCCTTGAGCTCTACCATCAGCAGATCACTTGAAATATCAGCGATATGTGTTTACTGTGTGAGACCCCAAAATGTCAGTATTTAGGTGCTCCTTGAAAGCTTGAAATGTAACCCCATTAGTAAAATGTTGATCCAGTTATGTATGTAATAAAAAGTATTGCTGTAGTCTACTTATCTATGGCTCTGCTGATGTTCTCTCCACTTGCTAATCCTTCAGTGGCAAGATCCAGCTTTTTTGCTAAATAACATTCGCATTTCAGCCTTATTAAAGTTTTTGAAATGTTCATGAAAGAGACACAAAATTTTTGCTGACACTGTTTTAGAAGAACTAAATGCTATGGAGCACATATTGAATTGTACGTGACTGCTGTGATAGACAATAGCCACCAGGAGACATTTTTTCTGGGCTCTGTGACAAATTTTACGTCCATCTGCACTTTAGTCTCTCAAGACCATAAATATCAAACTATTTTAACTTTCATCCAGCTGGAAAATATATACTTTATGAGGAGAATGACATTATTTAACAGTACTGTATTCATAGGTTATGGATCTCATGTGGATAATAAACTTGAACCCTTCATCATGTCCAGTATTACATTACTGAAAAACCAGAAGAGTTTTTAGATTGTGCCCTTGCTCTATGAAGAACTTTTTAAAAAAGGAAGAAATTATGGGTTTGTTTATATTGAAATGTCATCTATTTATTCACAAGTCTGATATAATTTCAGGACTTTCTTCTGGCCAGCATTAATCATCCTTACTTCACCAATGGAGTCATTAACTCTGTGGTTATCTCAGTTCAGTAAGGGAAGTGTTTCTTTGTAATACAAAAAAGTGCTGCCAAACCTTCTTGTCTGGCAAAATGATATTAGTTGCAGAAAAATAATTTAGGAAAATACTGTTTGTTAAAGAAAAAAAAAGATGAAGGGCAGTAAGAACTGTTCAAATATGAAGAATATGGAAAAAGAAGTAAATGAGTTGAGACAGGCAGTTGTCAGTTCTTTGTGATTCTATGATTTTACTCCTATGGTAGCTTTCTTGAGAACAGCAAAGAATGGTAGGGATGAAGTATATGCCAGCTTAGAAGGCTGAATGCATTTTTCAGTGCAGAGATAAAATATCTCTTTGTTGTAGTTGTCCCCTCTCCCCATCTCCCCAAAGCAAAACAAACACTAAATTTTAAAAATAACTGTAGCAGAATTTTACTTTCAGCATTCTGCGAGTCATGACTTTTGTGAATAGTTTTTGCGCCTCTTGCTGCAGTTCAGACTTTTTACCTATGGTACTCATTGTCTAGGAAAAATATGTGGTAATCTCATTAATCCTTTTATAGTCTTTTCTACTTCCAGATGTTCCTACCTACCTAGATGTTCAATGTAAAATCCTCCTGTCCAGATCTAGTTGCATTTTACCTTAGCTGGTATCAAGCCAACTGGTTCTTCTCCAGACTCTGCTCATATGATAATGCCTCCCTTGGGTTTACTCTGACCATATTTTAACTGTCTTTTAAAAACAGAAATAATGTAAAAGCCTGCAATAAAAGCTTGCTCTCTCAGGCTATTTTGTCTCTTCAAATGCAGGTCAAGATATTTTCCTTCTTTCTGGTCTAAATAAAATAATAATTACATGAGTCTGAAGTCTAAATTAAGGGAATGGTAAGGACTCATATTGCCTTTGAAAGCCATAAATTTCAAAAGGTGTGATTCCTAGGATAGTAATATAATTATGTATGTAGAGTGGTAGCACACAGCAAAAAATAATGTTATGCCAAGGTCATTGGAGTGCATATTTGAGAAATAAGTATTTCTGATTTATTTCATATAACTCTGCAGTCTTAATGTATCATTAATACAGATTTTCACATTTAAGCTCTCCATGTTTTAATAGATAGAATAGGAAAGGGCTAAAAGATACCGTTAAGTTTCATGAAGGGCTTAGGGCAACCTTAAAAGCATATATGGAAGTACGTATAGAAGAAATTTTATCTATCCCTATTAAGTATTTCTGATGGATTTGTCAGACTAGTATCAGTCAGTGTGATCAGGTAACACTAAAATAATGTGTTCTAGGGTCTTTTTTTTCCTTTTTTTGCTATTTTTAAAATTTCAAATAATCTGTACAGTAAGAATGCCACATGGATGGGCATTTCATATGCTGTCTCTTTTACATCCTTTATTCCTTCTTGTCTTTCATGTCAGCAAATAAACATCTGATTTTATTTATATTATCCTATATAATTTAAGTCCAATCATTTTTTAAGGGTCCCAGGATGAGATCTTGGACTATATTTTGACATCTCCATCCCCTTGTTTTTTTTCTGGATAATAACTATCTACATAGGTTTTGAAGCAAGACACTGAAAACACTAGCTCTTATAGATTTAGGATTTTTATTAAAAATACAGGGTATTGAAGCTGAGTCCAGAGATCCAGAATCACATGAAAGTGATATCCCAGGTCTTCCTGTGCCTGATATGTGGATTTAAATCATTTGTTTGGGGTTTTTTTGTGTGTGTGGTGTTTTTTGGTGGTGGTGGTGGTTTGTTGGTGTTTCTTTCCTGCAATGTTAATGTTACCCTCAGTATAACAGTGTTCTGCTTTGTGCAACATGTGCTAGAGTGGGTACTCTCTTCTCTAAAGTAAAGCAGTTTTGTCTTCTGGTCAGCAGAAGGGGAAATGCATTTCCTGTTTTATAAACAGGTAGAACCACTAGATCATCTAGGGTAGATTCAGAACAGTTTTAGTTTCCTGTCAGGGAACAGTCCTGCCTGGTCACTACAGACTTGCTGGGTGATTGGGACTGTATCTGACCCCAACCATTACTTAGACTTAATACTTTACATCCTGGCCCTTGTAGTACATGAAATGGCTGTTTGCCACATGAAGAAGATACAGCAGAATATGTTTAAGCTTAAAGGAATTTAACTGGGGTGTATTTCCTAATAATTTCTTCTGCCTTCTTTCTTTCTGTGTGTGCATGTTCTTGATAAGCATCTTACCTAAGGGCAATGATGAAATATGGCGCTATTTTTTGGTTGGTTTGGTTGGTTTGTTTTGTTTTTTTGTTGTTTGTTTGGTGGTGGGTTTTTTTCATGTGGTAGAGGTATATCTGCAACAAAACATTTACAGGTGGATCTGAAACATCAGAGTTTTCAAGGGAACTGGTTCTGGTGAGGTCTCATTCTTCACATACACTTAGGAAAACACTGAAGTCTCAGTTCTTACTGCTGTAGTTATGAAATACACCAGTAGGCACTCAACAGAATTGTGCAGAACCAGAGAAGCCTAATGCAAGCTTTGCTTATGAAGGTGTATTAGCCAAGTAATTTGTGAATAATTACTCAGAAATTAAATCAATATCTAAACAAGTCTTGCTGAAATTAGCATTTGCTTAAATGGTGTGATTACCTTACAGATAATGGGGGGCTCTATCACTCTCTGTCTATGTAGGAGTAATTGCTGCTATATTTATTTTTCCATGCGCAGTAACTCGGAAAGCATTGATCTTTTTGCTTGACAGTGAAGATGTTCTAGACATCTGTGAGTTGATTCTCTTAAAGCTATCTTAACTACCAGCACAGTGAATGTAGTCTGCATGAAGTGCTTTGCTGCCACAAGCAGTGGCACCTTCTAATGTAGCATGCTTTAGAAGAAATGTGGCTTCAATTCTTCCCCTGTAGAATAGGAATAATGTTAATTCCCAATCACATGTTGGAAGTGTCACTGTGAGGATTAACCTGTTAATATTTCTACAGTACTCTAGTGTTGATGGGGATAACACTTGTGCATAATGTTATTGGCTGATAGGTGTGATTCCAAGCTATGACTAATGACAAAGCACAGTTGTTATTCCCACATTGGCATTAGGGATGAATATATTATTTTAACAATCGCATGCAGAAATTTTTTCAGTCTCTTTTAATTTACTTGGAGACTGTCATTTTACTAACAGCTTTTTAGAAAAATTAGGAGCATTGAGGAAAAAGAAGCTTGGTGCAAAAGAAACATACTGCATTGCCAACCACATAGGATCAAAATTGCAAGTTAGACAACAATCTAACTGTTAAGATATTAAAATGTAAGTAAGTGTTTATTTGAGGATGCAGTTATTTAAAATTGTTAAACATATTTAATAATTACAATTTGACACATTTAAGTTGTATATTAAATTGTTATATGTTATGCCACTCTATGCAAGCGAAGCAATGTTGCAGCAGAAAGAATTTGCCTTTGAATGAGGGCAATTTGAAAACTCACAGTAATAAAGACCTTAGGTATTAATTTCAGTGTAAAATTCTCATATTCTTAGAAAAGGGCTTGGAAAGTCTTGAAATCTGCAGCAACAAAAGAGATGGAATGAAAAAAAGTAGAATACATGATAACTAATGGGGAAAGACTGAGAAAAAAAAAGAACATTTGAACTTCGCAGTCCCATTTTATTCTCAGACTAGTTTTATGCCAACCCACTATAGTTTACAGCAGTCTTGGAAATATTCTGAGGTATTCCAACTGGCCTCTAAATAGCTGCCTACCAAAAGAGAAGAGAAAAAAACCCATCAGTGCCTCCTGTACTTCCTGGGGCTGGGAGCTGGAGTAGAAGTGCCAGCTTTGTGTCTGCCAGATGGGCTTTACACCACTTCTCCAGTCATAAGAAAGTTCTCAGCTGGGGAAATTGATTTGGTTCCTAGTCTCCATGTGGCCAGAGCAACACAAAGAGATCCAGACAGACTGGAGAGATTGAGCTTTTTATTCTTGTAAATGCATATAGAATGAATTTTATGCTATCTTTTTGGAAGTAAATCCAGGCATGTACAAAAAGGACCTGGTCCAACAGGACTTTATTGCCAGAGCTCTAGCAGCTTGCTTAATACCGTGTAGTATTTTATGAGCTACTGACAAATTCACTGGTTGGCTTGTCAGGCTAACCATATGGCTGCTTTTAGAGGAATGTGCCAGTTTATTTGTTGGACCAAATTTCTGGTCGATTAAGACGTTATCAGTCAGCTGAGCTTTGATTTTACTTGTCTGAGAAAGTGCACTTCACTAGAGCAGCCTCCAGGATTGCAGTGACAAAGACCTGAATTGAACTTTTGAAAAAGGAATTTACCTTAGAAGTATCAAGTGAACAGCTGTATTAGATCACTTTGGAGATTTCACTCATCTCCTCGTTGAATATGCCAAGTGAGACGACATTGCAGTGTACTCCAGAGATATTAGAGATTTGGCTTCAGGTTTAATCTACTTTTCTTTATCTTCTTTCTATGGTAGTACATAAGAGGACATAATTTATGTAGTATGTCAAAACATAGTGGATTTTTTTTTTTTTTGACTGTCTGATGTGATACTTCTAGTTCCTCCAAATTAGCAGCATTACTATTCTGACTACCAATTTAGATTCCTAGTAGGAAAAGAGGAGCTTTTCTTCTTAGTCCCTAGCTATTCTGGCTCTTAGGCTATAAGCAAAAATTGAAGTGATGAAGACCTTGCAGTTACCCTGTGGCTCCTTTTCCCCCTTCTTCTACTCTCTGGTATATTTTGTACACCACTGAGGGCTGCTGCAAGCTGTGTTCTTTTTCCCTATCACTTTGGACCCTGAGATGAAAGGAGCAGAAAGCTCCACCAAAAGCAGGATCACCCAGGGCATGTCGCAGAGGAACACACCCAGATGGGTTTGGAAAGTCTCTAGGGCTTTCTGTGCTCCAGTTTATACCCATTATTCCCAGCTCTATTGCTGGGCACCAGAGAGAAGAGGTTGGCTCCTTCTATTTGACATCAACCCTTCAGATATTTGTAGACATTAATAAGAAGCCCTCTGTCTTCTCAAGACTAAACAGCCCTGAGTGACAGAGCTCAGAGTGTTCTGGTGAGTGGCACAGAACCTAGTTGGAGGCCTGTAGCTTGTAGTGTTCCCTAGGGGTCAGTGCTGGGTCCAGTCTTGTTCATCATCAATGACCTGGAAGAAGAAACAGAGTGTGCCCTTCACAAATTTGGTGGTACAAAACTGGACGGAATGGCTGACACACTAGAAAGTTGTGATGCCATTCAGAAATACCTGGACAGGCTGGAGAGTTGGGCAGAGCGGAACTTAATTGTGTGCAAGTATAGAGTTCTACACCTAGGGAGTAATAACCCCACATACCAGTACAGGCTAGGGATTGACCTGGTGGAAAGCAGCTCTGTGGAGAGGGACCTGGGATTGTTGGTGGAAAAGTTACCTGTGAGCCAGCAGTCTGCCTTTGTGGCTAGGAAAGACAATGGCCTTCTGGGGTGCACTGAGAAGAGTATGCCTGGCAGATTGAGAGAGGTTCTCCTACCTCTCTGCTCTGGTGAGGCCAAATCTGGAGTATTGTGTCCAATTCTGGACTCCTCATTTTGAGAGACAGGGTACTGGAGAAAGTCGAGTGGAAGATGGTGAGGGGACTGGAATATCATTCTTACAAGCAAAGGCTGAGAGACCTGGGTCTGTTGAGTGTGGAGAAGACAGAGGGGACTCTTTCAATGCTTATAAATATCTAAAGGGTGGGTGTCAAGGGGATGGGATCTGTCTCTTTTCAGTGGTGCCCAGTAGCAGGACAAGGGGTGACAGGCACAAACTGGAGCATAGGAAGTTCCATTTGAACATGAGGAAAGACTTCACTAATTCAAGGGTTCCAGAACCCTGAAGCAGGCTGCATGGAGAGGTTATGCAGCCTCCTTCTCTGGAGATCTTCAAAACCTACCTGGATGCAGTGCTGGGAAACCTGCTTTAGATTAACATGGTTTGGCAGTGAGGTTGCACTAGATGATCTCCAGAGGTCACTTCCAACCCCAACCATTTTGTGATTCATGTCTCAGAAAATATGCACATGGATTCTATTGCATTTAAAGATGTTTTGAGCTCCAGTGTTGCTTTATTGTAGGTAAGTACTGCTTCAATATCAAAAGGACCATAATGAAAATGAAAGGTATTTTTCACAAGTTACAGTGAAAATCTTAGACAACTGAGGTATATTTAAGATAAAAGGTGGTTTGAATTGGCTATAGTAGAAGTACTGTAAGAATCTACTAAAGTAGAAAATACAATTTATGTGAGTGAACTATTGCCTGGTTTTGGCAATGCAAAAACATCAGTAAATTGTATATTGTGAAATTAGATGATATGTCACTTGCCAAGTGTCACTTGGCACTCTTCAAATACTTGAAGATCTGCTGATTTATTAATATATTTGCTGCTGTTTTTATGATCAGTCGCCTGCTCTCCATGAATGTCTAACAGCCCTCTGGGAATTAATGCTGTATTTTTACTCATGCTAATCAAAAGTTGGTATTCCAAGTAGTTTTCCTGTCAGGGGAGCTATAGCAAGCAAGAAACACTGAACATTATGACTTGTCTATGAATCAGCCACCTCTTTTTTGCTTCTTCTCTTGTTTTTTTCCCTCTGTAACAGTAATCATTGCAAAGCTATTCTTCAATTAATCATTATTTTTAATCTGAAACAGGAAGTAAATGTAGGTAGGTACATTCTGAAAGCAAGGTCAAGAAGCACCCTTATCTAATGCCTCATCTGAATTTTTGACTTGTGCTTAGGATACTTTTCAATAGTCATGCAACAGATTGCAGTTATTTTGCATATGGAGAATTCATTGTTAATTCCCTGCTTTGCTTCATCATGCTAATTTTTAAGGCCTAAGTACTGCTTTTTTAGCCTGCTGGTTTTCCTTCAATTACTGTAGAGAAACGGAAGTATCTCGGATAATTAGTTTAGTTATTCTGTGATTGTTGAGTCAAGACAAAATATTCTTAAAATTAAAAAACCTGTTAAGTATATGTAGTACTGTCTCACATGAGGTGTCCTGATAAAGTATATTTTTCAGTTATTTTTCCATCCTTATAATAAAGTGAGAAATGCATTGTACATAAAAAGAACAACCTCACAGCTAAATACAAAAATGTATATTTTAACCACACATTGATATTGAATGAGAAATAGCATTAAAGATTAAAATACCTCTAGAAATGCAGAATTATTTTAGTCTCTGGTAAATTGCAAATTTTCTAATTCTAATGAAATTGTACTTTAGAGTCAGAAGGTCAGTTTTAGGAACTTGTCATTCTAGCACTAATTGGGATAAAAATTTACTTTCTCATACAGAAGCCATCAGTTTATAGTCTGAAATATTTTTTCCCTTCTTATGTTGCTATATTCAAGCAACAGGTGTTTGTGTAGCTTAGCAATTTGTCAAATGCCAATGAAAAGAGAAGCACTTTATGCTTCATGGAGCAAAGCATTGGAAAACTAAATATTTAGCTCAGTCTGCACTTTGGTGAGATTTGGTAAGATGGCAACTCATTTTATACTTCATGTGGCTGAACTGTGTTGTTCCATTAATGGTACCATAATTAGGCATTTCCATTTAAAAAAAAAAATCTACCTATAGTTTTATATAGACAGGTTTTTAAGGCTGTTTTCAGTATTACTTTACTCATTGGATTTTGGAAATGCATGTTGTGAATGAAGTGACAGTGCGGTTCAATTATCACCTTGTCCAATGTTTTTATTGCCCATTTTCTAATTCAAGGACTGAACTTAAAACATTTCTGACTTGGCCTTATGATCCTCAAATTACAAGTAAATAGCATGGCCTTTGAAAGTATGTTTATTTTTGTATTTAAGTGATCCAGTCAGTATTTTTTTTGGTTCAGTAACTTTGCAGTCGATTTTCTCTCAGTAAACATAGAAGAATGTCTCATTTGTGAAACAAAACCTGTAGCTTTTGTCAGTTACTGTGAATTGGAATTCAGTAGTATAGGAGTATCACTAGCTTTGACAGACATGTAGTCAGACTTGGATGTGTTATCATATTTGTCTTTATTAGTCAAGAATAAAATTGGACAATAAATGAGAAAAGGGTTTGTGAATATTGTGGAACAGGCTAAGAGGGTGAGTAAACAATGTTTTGCATCAGGACAGAGCTTGATAAAATGATGAAAGACATTGGATCTGGGAGAGCTCATGAAGCTGAAAATTAAAACACCCACATCTCACAATATTTAATAGTAACTTTAATAATGTGGTGTGTATGTGGTAGATTTACCTCCCTTGTACTTGATTTTAAATCTATGACCAATTTACCTATGGAATTACTTCTGTATTCAAGCAAACAACAACAAAAAGCAAAACTAAAACAAAAACAAAAAACCAAGCACATGATTATTATTTCTTACCATATTAGAAGAACACTGAAGACTGTGCAGAATCAAGTTCATACTGAGGCATGTGCATTCTAGTGTTTTCTAGAAGCATTTGACCAATGCTTGTATGTTAGTAATGCAGTTTAAGGGCAGTGATCCAGAGCACCTGCCAGGAGCTTGCAATGACATATCTAAAATATATGTAAAGTAGATGTTTGAAAAAAGGCATACTGAGTGAAAGGGAAAGGCTACTTACTATGTTAAAAACTAATGAGATCACAAATGTTAAAGGTAGAAAAACAGCAGCTTTTAATAATATCAGAAAGTAGAAACTCTGCACTGTAACAAAAGTGATAGGTATAAATGTTTAAACAGAACAATTACAAAGAAATGAAACATTGTTTACATTATGAAGCAAAAGTAGTTCTGTGATTAATGCCTTTTACAGCACATACCTTTATAACTGAAGTTCTGCACTGACATCATTATCAATGAAGCAATAGTCATTACACACTGAAATGACAAACTGATAAAAAAAATTAAAACAAAAATACATAAAATTCAGTTACAGTTCATTTTAGATCATGTAAAGCACATATTTGGAAAAAACTTTTACTTATTTGGTCTACACAGCAATTGTAAAATGGAAACCATCAAAATATTGTACAGTTTTCTCATCTAATTAATCTTGACATTAGAAACCTTAAAACTAAACTTTTAAGGGACCCAACAAGACGATAAAGCAATTGTAATTCAGTCAAATCCCTGTGATTTTTATTTCTTTTTTTTTATTGTCTTGAGGTATATTTTTGTATGCCAATGTTCAGAAAACTTAGTACATGAGAATCTATGTTTTGTACCCAAAAAATGTACGTAATCTATTGGAAATAGTCTACACTGCAGTTTCTGTCTTGTTGAACAAATTCCTGCTCTTTTCTACTTAATAATATGGTATTGGAAGCTGACTTTCATTGCAATGTATTTTTTATTCATAACAAAGAAGATGTTAAAGGTTCTTTTTTCTTTCAGTAAAAGAATCATTTTCTTTAAAAGTTCTTCATTTTCTTCCTTTTTTTCAGGCAGAGTTGAGATATAAAAATAGAAATACATTTAATGGTGCAAAGTGCCTAAAGGCTTACAGCCTGCAATTTAATGTTTTATTCATAATTTTCCTCAATAATTATAGTTATTTATTGATCTTCATACAAGTCTTTTCAATATTGCTTTGAATTTAAAATTAATGACTTTTTTTTTTCCTGGAGTTTCAAGATCAGTTTTCCAGTCATAAAACCAGACATCCATATGCAATTCACAGTGAGCTTTTTTATTTTTTTTGAAAAGTGTTCAGCTATATGAATTATTTAATACTTTCCTTCTTCTGTTTCTGTTTGCAGACTGCTTCCTTTCTGTAGACACAGCAATGCCCTTGATTGGCTTTTCATACATATTTAGCCTTAGATACTGTTTTTACCTTTAGGTGAATGATGAACAAAATAATTGTGAAGGTTATAAAGCAGAATCTCGCTTTGAAACTTAACATGTTCTGTAATACTTAATTTCCACTGGATTTTCCATTAGGCAAACCAAGTAGTGCTCTGATGCAGACAATGAACCAGTGACGACTTATGTTCACATGGCACTGGTTTGTCTGTGCATCTCTTAAGTGCTCTTGTGCTACGCTTTGCAGCAGAACTCCAAGAATTCCTTCTGAATTTTTCCTACAGAAATATAATTGTCTCATTTTTGACAAATCTGATCACTATGGTTAATTGCTTAATGTACTTTAATTAATATCAGCCTGACTTCTTTATACTTTTCCTGATATAATTTACTTCCTTTATTGTCTTGCAGACTAAAGTCAATTTGTCTCATCTGCAGATGGTGTATTTCTGTACAGCTTCTCTTACATCATATTGTTGTAATATTCCTTCTGCACATACTGCTTTTTAACAAGTGCTTTCCTGCTGTGTATCTTCTTTTAAAATATTCTATTCATTTCTTCAGTCTATCCAATTGGAAATATTTATAAAAGTTTAATGTACTGTTTGAGCTACCTAGTTATTTGGGATAAGCAGTATGTACAGTGTGCAGTAATATACTTTCTACTAGACCCTTTAGATAAGGGTATGCTCCTCTAATCTTTAGTTACCATTCAGCAGTATCTGAATGCTACCATGGGAGCTTGTTTAATACATGTCTGTTCTTCAGAGAAGATAATAGTCAAACCACCTCATCAAGCACAGTAAAATATTCTTTTACCTAAGTATAACACATATTTTATGCTTTAAGCACACAAATTAGTGATCACTTGCATTTAATACATATTTAATTGTGCATCTTTACATTTGGTGAGCAGTCATAATCTCTCATGTTTAGTTCAGCAGGATTCCTGGAATCAACAGCTTGCTCCAGTGTGTTGAAGGGGTTCACAATTAATATAGTCTTTAAGTGCATATGGTAGTAAAATGCAACACTAGTAACAAAATAGTTACTCAGACGTGCCACAGAGTCTAAATTTAGATTTAATCCTGTTTGGTCATACTTGGTTCCTGGTTCCTAACTGGAAGTCAGAAAGTGATAAAGCTCTTCCCTGACAAGAAAATGCATTAGTTAATCTAAGGAGCCATCTACATACTGATACTTTGTCCATACAAAACCAGTTATGATATCTAAGGCAAAAGTGAGCCATATCATATATAACAGTCTGGAAAGTAATCTAATAAATGATCTATTGTTTCCCTGATAAAACAGTCAGGGAACACATAAACCCATGACTTCCTGGATGAGATGCTGTGTCATAGAATGCATTTCCAAGTACTTTTAGCAATTCAGTAATAGTGAACGTGTGGTAAAAAGAGAATAATCACAAGTGTAACTACTGAGAATATATATTGGCAGATAATTTGAAAATGTAAATACTATGGTACTCAAACAAAACCAGATAATAGATCTTAAAACATCAGCAAGAGAAGTTCAGTAGATGTAAAATACATTTTTCTCCATTTTCCCTAGAGAACTGTGAAAATATACTTGAAATCTGTGAGCTGTTTTATTGAAATGCAGCATATCCCTCTTAAACTAAATTTTGATATAGGAAAAATGTCATTGTGAGCTTTATATGTGAAATTTCTCTCTAACTTATTCCTAACAGCAGAGCTATAAAGCATTCTAATAACAGATTCTTCATCTTTAGTAGTACAGCTTTCAAAATGGATGAAACAAACAATGTTGCCTAAATTTGCAATTAATGCAAGATCTTTGTGTTGTATTTCCACAAATATTTATAGAAAATGAAGTTATTACATAAAATAAGGTAGTGTGCAAAGACTTTATAGGGGACATGTCTTTACATGGTAGAGCAATATAAAGTTCTGTCACTATAGTAGAATCTTTCTAATGAAGGCCCAAGTGATAAAACAGTTGTGTGGGGAGGGCTATTTACTCTCATATGTTATATTTGTACCATGACATATGTGTGTGATATTTTGTCATTGCCTTTTTTATAGAGAAGGGATGGAGCAGCAGCTATAAAACAAGATAGATTTCTGGTATCTTTCACTTAGGAGAGAAACTTTCCCTGCCCGTGTGAAACTGTGATATCTACAATAGGTTCTGTTTGTATGCCTAGCAAAATCTTTAAATAAGTTCTCACATCTGCAGTGGAAGTGGTTTTGATTAACCAGAAGAGGTGCTCTAACTTGCTGGTTCTCTTCAGATTCCTAAAGCGTAGGATTTTTTAACTTCTTGGTTTTGTCACTTGGAGTTTAAAAAGGTCAACGTTTTGTGAGTTTTGGGATTATTTCAGGGTTTGTATCTCAGTTAGAAAATGTTTATTATTGGCTCCTTTCTTGTCTTTTTAACTTGGAGACTGCTATTAGTGAAAATACTGTGCAGCTTCAGTGTCCCTGCACTTCTGTGAAACAGACTGAACACTCAACATGAACACAAGAAGCATGAAAATAATTTGTGCCCTTAAGGATGTGTGCAGAAAGAAGCTTGCCTAAAGATCCGTACTGCACACCGATTTTTTTTAATTTTTTTTTACTTAATCACAAAATAATTTTAAGAATTAGTTGCTTTTTGCTAGAGATCATAAATTGTCACTGCAATAGCATTTTATGTAGATTATTTGCAATCATTCATAATGCAGTAACAAGACAACATTGTTGCCAGTGTAATTTTTTTATGCTCTTAAAAGCATGGTTAGAAATGTGACATATTTCCTTTGGGCTTCCCTTTACTCTTTGACCTTGAAAATTCTGTTAATTCTGTTCTTTCTGTCCTTTCTGCTTCCGGCACAACACACATGAGAATGGAACTAAGGTATTGATGAAAACAGCAGTCAAACTGTGGTTTTAGGTTATTTTGCCAGTAATAAGGAGTATAATATAAAATCTATTACCATTGTTAGGTATTAATTTCTTAAATGTTAAATACACATATCATAAGTGGTTTGCTGAAGTGATTTTCTTCAGGCACAAACTCCAATAGCATCAAGTGAGGTGTGCATTTCCTCTCATCACCTTACTGTTCCGAAGCTTTGAAGGAAAATTATCATTTACAGGGAACTGCAATATTCATAGAAACATGAATGGAATAATAGACTTTGACTTAGCTGAGCTCTAGAATTTGAATTAGGCACTTTAGTAGAAGAGCTTAGATGACTCTTGTGACCCTTCTATTGCAGATTTGACAAGTCGGACTTAGCCTCATCCTCACCCCATGCTGCTTCTGTCTTGAACTCTTAATTTTGCATTTATTCTAAGGATGTAACAAAAAATCAGAAAATCCACATATACTGTCTTGTAAAAAGAAAACTATTTTGATACATTTTTCATGATACAAGCTGTCAAATAGAGTTATCAAGCAATGAGTACACGTTAATTTAGCTGAAATCTCTGTAGATTTCAAAATATTAGTAAAAAAAGTGATAGTCAAAAAGTAAAAAACTAGCAACTTCTTTACTTGGTATTTAATTCTGTTAACAATTACAAAACTTCAGTATCTTTTGCTACTAATATTATAAGTATTAATGAATTATTTAAAAATTATCCTGTGTTTAATGAAAGCTAAGAGTTTATATATTGCTATGTTAAAGAATTGTATGTAGCTATTGTTTACTGTACAGCAAAGGAGCAATATTTACAGTGCTTGTAGTGCTTGGGTGTATAGATCTGAAATGACTAATGCTGACAAAAGCATGTTCAAGTAATCTTTTCATTTTGGCAAAAAGGGAGTAGGTTGTCAGACACTGGATTCTCAATATCCTTATCTTCATGGATACTATAATACAGAGGAAAACAATTAATACCATTTGTATTCAAATTATATTTGTATATATACTAAGAAGACAGAGCTGGGATAATTATACTTATTTTTTTATTGGATGGTAGGAAACAGTATTTGAGCAAACTGGAGTCTTCAAGACTCCTGATCAAAAAACCCCCAAACAATCATCATGTATAAAATACACACCACTAGATAAAGGACATGGTGATTGAATCACAGCTGATGCCGAAGCACTGATCGGTCCTTTGTGGCATTTGCAGGGCACTTCTTGTAAAGGGAATAAATTGCTATGCATATTATATAAATCCTGTAGTATACCATTCATTGTAATTGCCTACCATGTATCAATGCAAGTCTGGTGTTTCATTTCATTCACAGCCATATTTAATAATTCATTCAACTTCCATTATTGCATAGGTAACTGTAAGAAGAGTTAAAGTTAGGACACAATTGCCATAGTTTAAGGTTTTATGAAAGGTTATAGAATATTTAGAGAACAATAGTTTATTTAGGAGGAACCAAGTGATTGTTACATCTCAGTTTTAATTGCAGCTTAGGATTGTTAGAACAAGGTACATAAACCCAATGCAGTCACCCTTTCATTTTCACAGTTCTGGGCTCAGGCTGTGTCATCTACCATGTCACAGCATAAATTGGAGTCACTGTAAAGCAGCTGGATGATATGATTTGGGGTCTGCATAAGATTCAAGATCAGGCCTAAAAACCTCTCCAGGTCTTTGCTCAGCTGTTCAGCGATTAATTGGCACAGACATGTAGTTACCAAAGAATATAATTGTAACGGTGATCTTTCCATGTTTGACAGCACAGATTTTTTGCCTCTGACATAATGTAACATCTATAATGTATATATGCTACCTGCTAAATGAGAGGGGAATCAAATCTTCTAACTATATGAAGACAGAACTTCTGAGACTGAGACTTTTTTTTCCTCTTTTTTTTTTTTTTTTTTTTTCCCTAGAGGAAAACATGGAGTAGATGCACATGCCTTCTCCTTTTCCAAATTTTTATCAGAAGTGTTAGACATTTTTACAAGGTTCCTGTGAGCAAGCCATTAGGCATAAGTAAATTTGCACAGAACTGCATGCTTCTCATGAGTCTGGAGAAAGAATAATTAAAATGAGTAGCTGTACCCACAGAATGTGGAATTAGATCCTCACAGGCAGCATTTGTGACTACACAGCTGCACAGCTATATTTTCTGTGATCATATACTGCGAGAGTTTTGTCTTGTCCTGCCCACTGAGAGCCAGAGCCATGTCTTCTTTCAAAGGTTACAACAATATTTAAAATGATAAAAATTGTATTTTAATGTAAATATTCTGGGTTGTTTTTTTTTTTTGCTATTTTCTAAATGCATTTTCTGTTTTGTATGTTGTAACTATTTCAAACTAATATTTTTACCTTTTTTTTTTACCTTTAATTTTTTTTTTTTTTTTACCTTTTGCATAAACTTTTAATAAAATAATGAGAATTTTTCCATTGAGTTGGGTCTTTGAGAAAATACTTGCTTTCACTTGATCATGATTTTAGGATTCCTTTCTGTACTCTTTCCCAACTTTCTTGTGAGTTATTTTAGATTATTACTGAATGAAGCAGGGGTATTTCTAATTCTGGTTTTCAGAAAGAGGTTCAATCATTTGAGCTTTCTGTTTCAGTGCTCATTTCATGTCTCTTTTGATCGTTTTGTATTATAGCTACAGTAATTTTAGGCAGACTAGGAGCATGTACAAACTCATTTGAATTTCAAAATTGGCTCAAACTGTAAAACTGTACTTGTTTAAACATACATAAATTCGATACTGACAGATGATTCTTTCATGACTTCTGCAAGGATTGAGACTTTATGTAATCAGAAGCCAGAGATTTTCAGTGAAAAGAGTAGCGTACACTGAGACTTCATGAAGGGGAACTGAGAGCTTAAATATTTCGTTTTTCCTATTCCTGTACCCATGACTATCTGTTAGCTCCCAGTTTTATGCTGTGCCTGAGGACTTTGACCTATGCTGATGTGGACCTTGTGTGTGATTTCAGGGCTACAAGGGCACCCTGTTTTGCATCATTCTTGGAAAGCACCTGGTACATCAACATACAGATGTATGTTGTCTGGTAGAGTTACCCATCCTAAGCTTATCATATCAATATCTCTAGTTTGTGTTGTCTTCTGTTTCAAACCTCCTCTCTTTTACTTCCAGGTGCAGCCCAGTGCATTGATTACATAGAAAGTCTTTGATTAAAGCAGCTAAGATAACCTGCACAGGCTATCACACTTGTCCTGAAGATAAACATATATTAGTCCCATTAGAAAAACATTGTCTCTGGGAATTACTCCATCTTCTGGACCTTAAGTTCCAAAACTTGAAAGGCTTTAGGTTAGAGTATAACTCTATTGTCAGTGGATTTTCCAAATGGTGTAAAATGATTATGTGCTTCACTGATTTGCACTAATTAGAATATTTATGTGAGTAAACAATAAAATTAAAATGTTTCTGAATTCCTAATGATTTATATAGATCAGAAACTGTGTTGTTTCCTCTTAGAATACATCTAGCTTATCATGACAAGCCTCTGCTTGGTGAGCCTGTGCTCAGCATTTTCTTCTGACACTGATCCAGTTAGAATCTCTACAGAGAACATCAATACAAGAATCTTCTAGGAATAATTATATATATATATATATATATCTATATATATAATATGCTGAAGAAACTTCAGAAATAATTTGATATCAATCTTTAAATGTTGGGGTTTATTTGGTTATGAAAAGGGCTTAT